>JANHGN010010018.1:0-20096 GCA_024605025.1 Megaceryle maxima | reverse complement strand
GGCTGCTCTTCTGCAGCTGCACAGCCCCAGGGCTCTCAGCCTGGCCTGGCCACAGAGATGCTCCAGCCCCTCAGCAGCTTCCCAGTCTCCACTGGGCTGTCTCAAACTGGTGAGCCCAGAACTGGAGCCAACACTCCAGAGGTGGCCTCACTGGGGCAGAGCAGAGGGGCAGGAGACCCTCCCTCAGCTTGCTGCCCACACTTTTCTTAGTGCCCCCAGGAGACCATTGGCCTCCTTGCCCACAAGGGCCCATTGCTGGCTCATGGTGAACTTGTTCCCAGCACTCCCCATTCCTTCTCTGCAGAGCTGCTTCCCAGCAGGTGCCCCTCCCCTGTACTGGTGCAGGGGGTTACTCCTCGTGAGGTGCAGGACCCTCCACTTGCCCTTGAACTTCTTGAGGTTCTTCTCTGGCCAACTCCAGCCTGTCCAGGTCTCACTGAATGGCAGAGAGACATGAGGGGAGAAGACAGAACCTGGGGGGCTGGGGGGGCAGGGCCCTTGCAGTGAGGGATGGCATCAGCTGGAGGGGACACCCTTGTGCTTCCACAGGATCTCACTGCCCTTCCCATTTTTGCCCCCACAGGGCTCTCAGCCTCAGCCTCGCTGGTCTCCCTGGCATGGATGATCGCCTCCTACCAGAAGGTGCTGCGTGACTCACGGGAGGACAAGATGCCCATGTCCTACAAGGGAGCTGTGGTGCAGATCCTGTGGCACCTCTTCACCATCGCCGCCCGCGCCATCGCCTTCGCCCTCTTTGCCTCCGTTTTCCAGCTCTACTTTGGCATCTTCATTGTCACCCACTGGTGCATCATGACCTTCTGGATCATCCAGGGCGAGACAGACTTCTGCATGTCCAAGTGGGAAGAGATCATCTACAACATGGTAGTGGGCATCATCTACATCTTCTGCTGGTTCAACGTCAAGGAGGGACGGAGCCGCTACCGCATGTGCATCTACTACATCATCACGCTGTCAGAGAACGCCGCCCTCACCATCCTCTGGTTCCTCTACTACGACCGCAAGACCACCTCCGACTTTGACGCCTTAATCCTCGTCTGCGTGGTCAGCTCCAGCTTCGCCCTCGGCATCTTCTTCATGTTCATCTACTACTGCCTCTTGCACCCCAACGGCCCCATGTTCAGCCCCCGCGCCGGGGGCTGCATTTTCCGGCAGCGGCCGGCCCCAGTGCCGGGGTCCCCCACGGACGCCATCACCAGCCCCCCCCGCTCGCTGCCGCGGACTACAGGGGGGGAGCGGGACGGGGCGCCGGGGGAGTGGGACAGCTGCGTGCCCGTGTTCCAGGTGAGACCCTGCGCCCCGCCGGCGCCGGCCGCCCGCGCCCCGCGGACAGAGGGGCCCGTCATCCGCATTGACCTGCCCAGGAAGAAGTACCCAGCCTGGGATGCCCACTTCATCGACCGGCGCCTGCGGAAGACCATCCTGGCACTGGAGTACGCATCGCCCACCACCCCACGCCTGCAGTACCGCACCCCCGGTGCCCCCCAGGAGGTGCTGGAGTATGAGACCACCGTGTAGGGTGGGGGGGCCACAGTGGGGCCCTCCTGGTGCCACCCCGGCTGCCCCACATCTTCGTTTGCAGCCGTTTGCCTTTCCATTGGGGTTGCTGGGGCTGCTGTGCTGCCCCGCGGGCGGGGGCCGGGGAGGTCTCTTGGTGCTATCCCCCCGCCACAGCCAGCCTCCTGCAGCTGAGACCCCCGCCTCACCCTATGGCAGCCACCCCGGCTCCCCCGGAGCTTGTCCTTGCCAAAATACCTCACCAGTGCCTGAGCCCGAGGCGGTGGGTGCTGTGGCCCTGCAGCGCTCGACCATGTCAGTGTTGCAGGATGGGGACCAGGGGTAACCCGGGCTGGGGGCCAGCAGCTGCAAGGGGCTTGGGGCACGGTGGGGCAGTGTGGGCAGCACATGGGGACACGGGTGCCTGAGCCGTGGCAGGGCTATGGGGCTGGAGTGCAGCTGCACTGGGGTGTGCATGGGGCTTGTCACTACCAGGGAGCTGGGGCAGGGTCCAGCCAGCTCCCCCATATCTCCTGCTTCCCAGGGGAGCCCCTTCATCTTCATCCTCTGTCCCCCTGGCTTAGGGTCTAGCCGTGTCCCCAGCCCCACAGGGTCCCTGCTGCCCTGTGGCGCTCAAACCCTGGCCCGGCGGAGACCCTACTCCCCCCAGCTTGCATCTGGACCCCGGCTCTGGTGGGGATGGCTGTGCCCCATCCTCCCCCCTCATTCATCCCCACGGGAACCGCTTCATCTCATCGGGTTTGTTTTCACCTGAGTGGTGACATTTTGTGTGACATTTTCTACCTCCACTACAGCTGGGGAAGGGGAGGGCAGGGCCTGGCTAAGGGGGACACATGGGGATGATGGTGTTCCCGGGCCTTCCCAAAGTGGTGTTCACCTTCAGCCACTCTCCCCTCCCGGATTCGTCCTGACTTCCCACCCAGGAGTCTTTCCGTTCACCCCACATCAGCATCAACACCCTCCAGGTCCCCAGTATAAACCAGAGCTGAGATCCAGCCTCTCCCCAGCCTCCCCCCTGCCTGACCCTGCCTATCCCGAGGTTGCGGGGGCTCCCCGGGCTCCGGGTTTGAATGTGTCCCTGGTCCTGCCTGGATCCATTGGCGTGTCCCTGTCCAAAGGGCTGTGCTGAATGTACCCCGTGTCCCCTGGGGCCAGGCGTGTCCCAAGGAGGGCTGTGTGTGTGTGTACTGGGGGCTGGCAGGGGGCTGCAGGGCAGGGGAGATGCCGGACCCCCATCCATGCACCATCCTGACCCCTCACCCCTCCCTCCCAACGGCCCCTGTGCCTTCCCCTCACCCCCTGTGCCCCCCAAAATGGTCCTGACCACCAGCTGCCCCGTGCTGCGGTGCCAAGCCCTGCCCCAGGCTGGGGAGCATGGGCAGCTCTGCCGGCCCCACCGTGCCACGGGGCACCGTGTGAGGCACCGTGTGAGGCACACGCTGGCTGCAGCGAGGGCTTGTCCCCAGGAGCTGCCCCTGGGAACAACAGCGGCCGCTGCACCGGGGTCCCCGAGGGTGCCCGGCCCTGTGGCACGGCAGGGCCAGGTGCTGGGCACGGTGTTGGTGCCATCGTGTTGGTTTGGTTTTTTTTCCCATATCTCTGTAGCTGAAAGGCGGGGCTGACAGTGAGCTGGGGCGGGTCGTCTCTGGGGGTCACTGGTGCTAACTGGTGCTAACTGGAAGCCTCGGAAACCCTTTTAGAGGAGGGTGCAGAGCAAGGCTGGGGCTGGGCAGTGGGTGGGCACTTCGCGATCTGCACCCCTCCCTCACTGCTGGTGACAGGCAGACCCCAGAGGGGGGTTGGTGCCAACCATGCCGGGAGCAGCTCCAGGCGGGGGTTCTCTGCAAGGGGGTCTCTTTTCCTCAGGGAAGGTCGGGGGTAGCAGCTGGGGGAGCTGGGTCCTCGCCAGGTCCCACTCCCGAAGCTGAGAAGCCATTGGGGATGGGCTGCGTGGGGACTGGGGGCCAGCATGGGGTGGCTCCTCTGGGCTCCCCCCTACTCCAGGCTCTCTCCCTGTCCCCCCGAGGGCAGAGAGGAGCCATTGGTTGGGGCGCTCTGCACCCCCCCTCCCCATGCCCTTCACCCCCGCGGCTGGCGTGGGGACCCCAGCAGGACAGAGGGAAACTTTTCTATGCACTCAAGCCACGGTACCCTCAGCCCTGGGCAGGGACCTCTGCAGCAAGCCCCTGCCCACGCTGTGTTGTCCTGCTCAGTGCGGGGACCCCAGCCACGTGTGGGGCTCAGGAGCAGCCATGGGCCCCCCTCCCAGCCCTGGGCCACCCCACTGCCACCCACCCAGACTGTGCCACAGGGGAAGCTAAACCCAGCACTCCAGTGCCAGCTGCAGCACTGGGATGGTGGCTGCTTCTCCCCCAAGACTGCTGTGAGGCGGCACAGCCTGGGTCTAAGCTGGGCACTATGGGATGGGGAGCTCTGGGGGTGCTCCAGCTCCTACTGGGGATGGGAGTCCTGGTCCCTGGGGTGTCACCCCTGGGGTGGTAGAAGGGCCACCCTGGCTTCAGGGAGCAGGGAGAGGTTTGGGCTGGGGCTGTTTGTTCCCGGTGGGGGCTGCTGGGAGGTCTCGACCATGTCCCTGTCCCCCTCTGGCGCCAGGACCTGGCAGCCGCTGTCATGTACTGTAAATACTCTGTGTGCCACCTACTTCTCTGGGACCCTCGGCATGGGCGGGGGGTGGGGCGAGCAGGAGGCCGAGGTCCGTACCGAGACTTTTTTGTATACCACAAACTTTTTGTATATTTTTAATTTTGCTGCAACATGAGATATTAAATTCATTTCAATAAGCTCTGCCTGCAGGAACCTGTGTCCTTGCCGGTCCCTCTGGCTCATGGCCTGGGCTCCACAGTGGCGATGGGCCCTCTGTCCCAGGGAGCTCAGAGGAGGGTGGCTGCAGCAGTGTGGGGTCGGGGGCCCTGGCTGGTGGTGGCTCTGGTGTGGTGTCCGGCAGGGAAGGGGTGCACGGGCAGGATGCAGCTGGGGAGGAAGCCGCTGGACATGGCCGGACATGGCCACTGCTGGGCCAACCTCCTCCCTGCTGGAGGCCTCGATCCCTGGCCAGCCCCCAGCCCCACGGCAAGCTTAGGCCCCACGGGTGGCCATGGGGACGGGGTGCTGGGTGCTGCTGTGCCAGCTCCTGCCAGTGCCATTCGTCAGGCCAGGGACTCACGTGAGCAGGATGGGATGGGGAAACAAAGGCTGAGACCCCCAGCGCTGCACTCCAAAAAGCAGGGCTGATGGGGGGGTCACGGGGCATCAGAACCAGCCCCAGGCCCAGGGGAGAGCCCTGAGTTAATGAGGGGCACCCCCAATACCAGCACCAGCACCTGCTCCAGTCCCATCCCAGCCTACTTCAGCCCCTACCTCTGCCCAAATCCCAGCCCAGACCCAGTCCAAGTGCCATCCCCAGTCCCAACTCTAGTTCCAGACCAGCCGCAGCACCAGTCCCAGTCCAGGCCCCTGCTTCAGTCCCATCCCAGCTTACTTCAGCCCCTGCTTC
This sequence comes from Megaceryle maxima, assembly GCA_024605025.1. Classification (NCBI taxonomy): domain Eukaryota; kingdom Metazoa; phylum Chordata; class Aves; order Coraciiformes; family Cerylidae; genus Megaceryle; species Megaceryle maxima. Next base: position 15,046 of record JANHGN010010018.1, on the reverse strand, counting down.
TGCCTGAATACCAGCCAAAGTTCTCGTCCCAGCACTAGCTGCAGTCCCCATCCCAGTTCCAGTCCCAGTCTCAATCCCAGTCCCAGCCAGCCCAGCCCAGTCCCAGCACCCCCCAGGAGGGGCAGGAACTCACATCCCAGCCCATCCTGGTGGAGTTTCCGACACAGGAAAAGGCAGTGGCGCCGAGCAGGGCGGTGGGGGTGGCCGTGCTGGGAGGCAGCGCTGCGGCCCCGCCATGGACAGCGAGGCCAAGAAGGGGAAGAAGGTGCGTGGGCCTGGGTCTCGTGTCCCAGGGGGCTGGTGAGAGGGTGGGAGTGGGCAAGACGCATGGGGACACTGGAGCGAGGGGCTCCTGAACCTCCTTCCACTACCCCCGACCTGCCCAAATGGTGCAAATTTGGAGTCAGCAAGCAGAGAGGTGCCCAGTCCCTGCTCAGGAGCTGCGTACCCACAGACACTGTGCGTAGTGGCCCGGTGCTGATGTGTCCCGGTGCTCATCCTCCCTGCCAGGGCTTTGTGTCTCCCATCAAGAGGCTGGTTTTCCCCAAGGCGGCTCGAAGGCCAGCACTTCGCAGCAGCGTCTACCGGCGGCCGCTGCACTCGGTGCCCCTCTACCCCCCCGACTACCTGATCGACCCCCAGATCCTGCTGCACGACTACGTGGAGAAGGAGGTGAAGGTAAGAAGGTTGGGCGTTCCCCAGGGATGCCTGAGGTCCCTGCCTGTTGGTGGGGATACATGAGGCCACCACACCAAGAGCCACCACCCTCAGTAGCCAGAAGGATCCTGGTCCCCTCCCTGCTCAGGAGAACACCCAAGAAGGGGAAGGGTGGGCTGGAGGTGCAGGGAGGGCCCTCCATTGCAGGGTCTGCCTGCATGTCAGGGTGATACATCCCACCCTTGGGGACATGGGTGCTCCAGGGGAGGCTCTGGGCCATGGGGTGGGGAGGATACAACCCCCAGCCCCCCCGACGCTGCCCTGGGCTTTGTCCCTCTGCCAGTTTTTAGGCCACCTGACATGGGTGACATCCTCCCTGAACCCCTCCAGCCGGGATGAAGTGCTGCAGCTGCTGGACACGGCCAGAGTAAGAGGGGTCCCCCATCCCTCAGAGTGTCCCCCAGCACTGCCCAGAAGGTGGGCGCTGGGAGCCCCATGCTGCTGGGTGCCCCACGCCACTGTGACAGGTGCTGTGTCCCCGCAGCAGCTGAAGGAGCTGCCGCTGCAGACGACGCCGGAGCAGGACAGCATCCTCAGCCTCTCCGCCCGCTGCCTCCTGCTCACCTGGCGTGACAACGAGGAGCTGATCCTGCGCATCCCCACCCACGAGATCGCTGCCGCGTCCTACCTGCGTGACGATGCCCTGCACCTCCTCATCCTCAAAACCGGTGCGGGCGTCCAGGCGGGGGCACCGGACGGGGGCACAGCCGGCCCCGAGCACCCGTTGTCCCCAGGACACGAGGGGCTGGAGCCTGGAGAGTGATGGGGACGGTGTTGGGTCCGGAGCACGCGCCGGGTACAAAAGCCCGTGTTGTCCCCAGGGCTGGGGGGGAGCCCAAGGCAGCTCCCAGCTGCGCTTGCAGCCCCCGTTGTCTTTAATGGCAGGAGGAGAGGAAGCTGGAGGCGGCCCCCGTTCCCCCCCGGTCACCAGGAGCCCCAGAAGGGTACAGGGGCTCCAGCGGCGCTTTCATCAACAAATCCGGGCTCAGCTGCCAGACAGGGAGGGTCCCTGGGGAGGGGGCTGCGCCAGGCTGAGCTCCAGCCTGCACACGGTCCCCTAATCCCCTGCCCCGCTGCCCCAAATCCCACTGCCCCAGCCCTTCTGCACCTCACTGCCCTAAACCCACTGGGGGTCCCCCATCCCCCCCCCACCATCCCCATCCCTCTGCATCCCGCCCGGCCGGTGGGACGGGGCAGCCGGGGAAACCAGGGCAGGGTCTGGGGGCCGGGCATGGTGGGCAGCGCGGCCCCCCCGCCCTGATGCCCAGCGTCTCCTCGCTACCCCAGGCCTGGGAGTGGACCCGGTCCCTGCCGGAGCTCACCCCGAGGTGGCCCCGGCCGGCTTGCCGGAGGCCTTCCCCGCCGAGAAGCGGGCGGGGGGCTCGTGGCCGGAGGGCGGGCGGCTGGGGGGCCCGATGGAGCGGCGGCACACCATCTGCAGCCTGGACTGGCGGGCGGCCCGGGGCGGGCAGGAGGGGCGGCGGGGCGGCAGCCTGGAGCGGCGGCGGGGCGGTAGCTGGGAGCGGCGGCAGCGGGGGCGGCCCTCGGGCAGCTGGGAGCGGCGGCAGCCGTGCGGCGGCAGCTGGGAGCGGCGTCGAACCGGCACCGTGGGCGGCAGCTGGGAACGCGGCACCGGCTTCGGCAGCTGGGAGCGGCGGCACGCCGGCAGCAACCCGCTGGACCCCCAGGAGCCCTGCCCCGACGCCTACTCCAACCTCGTCATCCTCGCCGTGCCCAACAGGGTGAGCGGCCCCGGCGCCTGCCCGCCCGCTGGCACACGGCCGCCCACCGGCGGCTGCCCGCCAACCCGCCCGCTCTCCCTCCCTCCCTCCCTCCCGGTGCAGGACGCTGCCGAGGAGTCCTGCGCGCTCATCTGCCAGGTCTTCCAGATCATCTACGGGGACCAGAGCATCGAGTGCGTGGACCGCGCCGGGTACCACTACACCTCCACACCCACACGGCCCTGGCTCTCCAGTAGGAGTGAGTGGCCAGGGACGGGCACGGGGACACCGACAAGGGCGATACGGGGCTGACGGGCAAGAGTGTGTGGGCACAGTGCGGGGGACAAGTGGCAGAGGCTCGGCCCCACTCGGAGACCTCGGCTCTCCCTCCCCAGGTGAGAGCTGCCGCACGGATGGGACGTACGCCTACGATGCCGACTTCAGCTGCTGCAGCTCCTTGTGAGTCTGGTTCCCCCAGGGTTCCCCTGCACAGGGATGGGTGCCCTTGCCCCTTGGCGTGTCCCCTGCACTGTGGCGGGTCCCCTGCCCCAGGGTGGATGTCTGTCGCAGCTGCAGAGATGCCCCAGCCCTGCCTTGATGGTGGGTGCTGGGCAGTAGGGGGAAGAAGGTGGGGACACAAAGGGTGCCAGGACCCACTGACCCTCATCCTCCCACAGCAATGGCTCCCACGAGACCTTCGAAGCATATTATAGCGGCACCTCCTCGCCCTCCTTCCACCGGTCCCACCACAGCCTGGCCACTGCCTGCAGCGGCAGCGACCAGAGCGGTGCGGGGCTGGAGCAGCTGCAGGACTACATGGTGACGGTGCGGGCACGGAGACGGGCCAGGAGCCCTGCTCGGTGCCGGTGACTGGGGTGGGGATGTCAAGGCTGTGTGCTGCCGGTGTCACTCAACCCCGACCCATCCCTGTGTCACCACAGCTGCGCAACAAGCTGTCACCGCAGGAGATCCAGCAGTTTGCTGTCCTGCTCCGCGAGTACCGCCTGGGCAGCCCGGTGCGGGAGTACTGCGGGGAGCTGCTGCGCCTCTACGGGGACCGCAGGAAGTTCCTCCTTCTGGGTGAGCATCTGGGGTCCTGCTGCAGCCACCCTGTGTCACTCTGATGATGCCTGTGCATCCCCTCGGGACAGGGTACTGGTGCTGGGGGGTGGTGGGATCCTGCTGCTTGCAGGGGACAGGATGAGCCCCTCCCCGAAAGCAACTGGAGGGGCTGGCTGGCATCTTGCCCCAGTGCTACCCACCTGGGCAGGGTCACCCTGAGGCTGGCGATGTCCGTGGCAGGAATGAGGCCCTTCATCCCCGACCAAGACATTGGCTACTTTGAGACCTTCCTGGAGAGTATTGGCATCCGGGAGGGCGGGATCCTCACTGACAGCTTCGGCCGCATCAAGCGCAGCATGAGCAACACGTCGGCCTCGGCCGTGCGCAGCTACGACAGCTGGTCCCTGCGCTCCGAGTCCGAGTCCTTCAACCGCATGATCACTGACATCACCCATGACATCGAGGCGCTAGCACGGGATGAGGAGGAAGAGGAGGAGGAGGAGGAGGATAACTACCTGTGAGGGAATAGCAAAACCCAGCAGTGCCCTCCCCACTTGCTGATGTGGTGCCGCATCTGCAAGCCTAGACTGTCCAAGTGCCCAGCTCTTCCCCAGTGCCTGGGAGGAGGGACGTTGTTCCCCTCTTTGTCACCATGGGAGGGGGACAGGGGCTTTGCACCACCCTGGCAGGTCTTGGCAGAGCTGATGGCACCGCAGGGCAGCTCTGTGTGGGAAGACCTGGCTGGCAATGCCATGTGCTGTGATTTTTGCAGATTACAATTAAACACTTGAACCAGAAGAGGAGCAGGTGCTTCCCTGGGGAAGGGCAGTGCCAGGGGTGGGGGGCCTGCCGTGGTTGGGGGGGCAGCTGCAGTGGGTGGTGAGCTGGGGCAGGGGGCTGCTGGGGGCCAGGAGACCCAAAGGCTTGGGCCATGCCGTGGTTAGATGTCCCCCATTCCTGTGAGTGATGTCCCTGGGACACCCGGGCTGCGGGTGTTTCACAAAAAGAAGTTCCTGCCCTGGGACCCGGCTTCCTCCAGCACTGCCCTGCAGCTGCTGGGCAATGTCCCCTGGCCAATGTCCCATTGCTGATGACCCTTAGCCACAGTGTCTGATCTTTCCAGGTCCCTTCCAACCCCTAACATTCTGTGACTCTGTGACAATGTCCTACAGCCAATGGCCTCTGGCTGATGGTCCCCCAGTTGATGTTCCCCAGCCACTGTCTCTTGCTGGGGGCTGGGGACCAGCGCTGCAGCCCCAGGCTGCTGTGTGGTCAGGCAGATGCTGGGACTACCTGCAGCCATTAATTTATTTTTCTATAACAAGTTTACATATGCAAATCCTCATGCAGACGAGGTGCTTGCCACTTCCTCTGCTGCTTCTGAGCCAGAGCAGGGACTGGGCCTGGCCGTGCTGCTCACGATGGCCAATGTCACAGTGGGGCTGATGGTCCCTTTGCTGCTGCTGTGCCCATCCCAAGTTCAGGGGTGGTTTGTCTGAACCAGAGGAAAGGCTGGAGCTTGGGGTGGCTGTGGAGGGAGCCTGGGAGGACATTTGGCATGGGAACACCAGGACCAGGAGAGACACAGCAAAGCTCACTGACCCAAGCAGCGCCTCTGAGCTGGGCTGCACAGCATGGGCACCATGTCCTCTATCCCTCCATGTCCTGCATCCCATCAACAGGGCAACTCTTGGGGGCGTTCCTATTTTCTCTTCCCTGGGAACAGAGAGCCAGGGTCACCTCGTGGCCAGCCTGTGCTGACCCTGTGTCCTACACTGACCACCACCAGCCCCACGCTGGGCAAGGAAATGGCTGAGGGGCTGGTCTGGGATCCCGGGCCCCAAATCCCCCTGGCATCCCAAGTGGAGAGAAGGGCTCTGGCACCCATTGGGAGGACATAAAAGCCACCCTGAGACCCCCTCGGTGGGGGCTGGGATATTCCCACGAGCAGCGCTGGCACCCTCAGAAGTTGATTCTGCTGCCTTTGGTCCATGGGGGTCCTGGTTGGACTGGGGGGAGATTGGTTGGGTGCCTGGTGGAGGTTCCCACTCCCATCCCTGTTTGGGCCGCCAAGGCCAGTCCAGGGAGGTACTGGCCGGGCCCGCCCCGCCCCGTCGGGCAGCACCGGCAGAGTTGGGGGGTTCTGCGGCTCCGGGACAGCCCCGGGGGGAGGGGCCTTACCGGGGAGGGGCGTGGTCTTACCGGGGCGGGGTGGGGCGGCGGGCACGCAGCCGGGCAGAAAACAGCGGCAGCGGCAGCCCCGGGCTCCGGAACGGGCACCAGGACCGGGACCTGCCCCGGAACGGCAGCGGAGGTGAGAGCCGAGCCGAGCTGAGCCGAGCCGAGCTGAGCCGAGCCGAGCGCAGAGCCCTGAGGCCGGCGGGGCCGGGCGGGAGGGAGCCCCGGAGCCGGACAGCCCAGTCGGTCCGTCCCTGCTCCAGGACAGTCGCTGCTGCCTCGATCCGCGTCCGCCCCGACCTCTCTCGGTGCGGCGGCCCCTGGGTGCCCCGGGGATGATCCCCGGGGGTAGCGGGGAGGTGACGCTGGGGCATCCCGGTCGGGCGCGGTGCGGTCCCAGGGAGGTTGTCCCGGTTGGTGGCCTTGCAGGGGCTGTTGGGGACCTGCCACCACCTGCCCTGGCAGCGAAGGGATGGGGCCACAGACAGACACAGTCCTGGAGCGATGGGCTCCCCCCATCCCACCTGGTCCCTAGGGCTGGGGACAGCCACATAGGCTGTGGGGCATGGCTTTCCAGAGTGGGACCTGCCAGGAACGTCGGCTCCTGCCAGTGTTCCCAGTACCGGGAGGTCTTGGTGCTGTGCTGCAGGAGGGAAAGCCATGACCACCGGGTCACTGCATGTGACTACGCACCGGGATGCCGTGGGGCTGGCTGGCTGTGGGATTCTCCGACCCTCCAGAAGTGTCAGTGCTTTGTAGGGCTGGATGCTCTTCCCCGGTGTGGGATGGGACAGCGAATATTAGCCACGGTGCCGGGATGGGCTGCGGCTGAATTTCAGCCAGGCAATGTGAGCTCTGCCAGGATGGACCCAGCGCTGGGCTCTGCCAGTGGCTGCTCCTGAGCCTGAGCCTGGGGCATCCCTGGTGAGGGAACTCACTGTCTGGGGCTGCTCCTGCTCTGCCTTGGGCAGCAGGGCTGGCCCAGGCCTTGGCATACTGGGAAGGGTGATGAGTGACAGTGGGGTGGCTGGGAGGTGACAGCGATGGCCCTTGAGGGGTATGATGCTGTTGGTACCCGGCTGCTCTCCCAGCAGGGACAGTGGTGCTGTGCATGTTGCAAGGCCTCACTCAGCCCTGAGCTTCCTCCTTCTCCTTTCTCTGTGCCGAGGTCTCCCCCGGACAAGGGAAGTGCCTTTGCAGGGGGGTTCCCTTGCACTCAATGTTTCTTGCAGCTCATTTTCCTGACCATGTTTCTTGAGGAGCTGGAGAAAGTTGAGCATTTGCATTTGCCCTGGGCTGGGGGCTGTTGGAAGCAGCTCCACCTGGGCAGAGAGCAGCCAGCGAGTGCGGTGGAGACCGGTGACCTGCAGTCGAAAGTGGTGACCCCTGTCAGCTCACGGGCCACGGACGTGCTGAGGGACAGGTGCTGGGTGGGGAGCCCTGAGCTGCAGGGAAGCACCTTGGTGACAAGGGTCCTGTTGAGCTGTGTCTCTCCCCACGATGCTCAGTGTCCGCACCCCATCAGGGAATGGCCTTTTTGGAGAGGCTGCTCCACGGCAGCTGCTATTCCCTGCCCAAAGTTCACCCCCTGTAACTTCTTTCTCTGCACCATGAGATTCATTTTCCTCTCTGCCACATCAGCTTGCACCTTGCTGGGCTCCCTGGCACACCATGGCTGGCACCCCTCAGCTCTGCCAGGTGGGCACTGTGTCCCCGTGCTGTGCACCGGTGCCATGCCAGGCAGGAGCTGCTGGGAGTGGGGCCAGAGCGGGGCTTTTGCCTCTGTTGCAACAGCCTCACTTCCCCTCCCTGGGCTGCAGGATGGGTTGTGTGAAGTCAAAGGAAGCTGATGTCCAAGAGAAGGGGATAAAAACCGACCTTGATCCTGGCCCCAGCCTCCAGCAGGGCCACTATGTGAAGGACCCCACGGCCACCAACAGGAAGGTGAGTGGGACCACTGGCTGAGCTGGGGGCATGGGGCTGAGCCATCCCAGGGAGGGCAGCACCAAGAGCAGGGCCGGCTGTGAGCACTGGCAGTGCCTGAGCCCAGTCAAGTGAAGGGGCATCAACCTGATGGGAATCAAGGAACTATGGAAAAAGGGAGAGAAAGGTGAAGGCATTGGGAGGAGACAAAGATGGTGGTGCTGGGTGGGTTGGTGTGTCAGGTGGTGCTACCCTTGGGTGTCCTACCCCTGCCACTCACTGCTGGGGGCTTGGGCAGTGGTGGAGCTGAGACCCCCACAGGGTTTGAGTCTCTGCCACCAACAACATCACTCTCTGGTTTGTGTCCCACTTTCCAGAACAACAATGTCCCTGGTGTGGCTGTGTCCCCCCCTGAAGATGGTAGGTACAGGGGGGGCCTCAAGTGGGTGCACAGGGTGGGACTGTATGAGGGGAGTGTTGCCAGATCCTCTCCAACCTGTGTCCAGTGCCACTGGTCCTAGTGGAATGGGAGCTCTGGACTTCCTTGAAGGCCAGACATGGCCATGGCATGATGAAGTTGGAAGCACTGGGTGCCGTGGGGGTCCTGGCCAGTGTCCTGGCTGCGCATAGCAGGGGGGGCCGGGCACCCAGCAAAGGGAGGGGTGCCCAGGGAGCTCCCTCACTGCAGGCTCAGGGGACAATGTGGTGCTGGCGCTCTACGACTACGAGGCGATGCACGTTGGGGACCTGAGTTTCCAGAAAGGAGAGCGGATGAAGGTGCTGGAGGAGTAAGTGCTGCTGGTTTTCCTCCAGCCCCAGGGCTCCTGAAGGCCTGTGTGGCCCTGTTGGGGTTTTTGTCTGGAATTTACCTCAGGAGGAGCTGGTCGTGCCCAGTGCCACAGGTCAACCTGGTGCCATTTCTGTTGCAGGTCGGGGGAGTGGTGGAAAGCACGGTCGGTGGTGACTGGGCGCGAAGGCTTCATCCCCAGCAACTATGTTGCCCGAGCTGACTCGCTGGAGACAGAGGAGTGAGTCCATCCCTTGGTGCCACATCCCAGCCCCACACAGTTCCATGCTGTCCCCGCTCTTGCCTCGTGTCCTTGCTCCACACCCTGACCCACAGCAGCCCCAGCTCTCCCTGCCCCGGCAACGTCCGTTGGTTCATTGGCTTCTGCTGCAGGTGGTTCTTCAAGGGCGTCAGCCGAAAGGACGCGGAGCGGCAGCTCCTTGGCCCTGGGAACGTGATGGGGTCCTTCATGATACGGGACAGCGAGACAACGAAAGGTCTGGCGGGTGCTGGCAGAGTGGAGTGGCTGCCCTGGCTGGCTGACAGAGGAGCCTGGGAGATGAGTCCCCACCCCGGGGGCTCTGCTTTGTTGTGGGGCAGGGACTGGGGGCTCTGCGCTCCCTCTGTGAGCGTCCCCACAAAAGCCTGTGGTGCTGCCACATGTCCGAGACCTTCAGCGGGGATGGGGGCAGGGGGGGACGTGCCCCTTTGAGGCTGCTTTCAGTGTTTGGGGTGCAGGTGTAGCTGGCCTCCGTCTGGGGCAGAGGGAGTGGTGGCATCACGGTGTGGACAGCAGCTGCAGCAGTGGCTCTGCTGGGTGATGGCACTGCAGATGGCTGGGCACAGTGGGGCCGTGCCCCTGGTGCTGGGCCTGATAGCTCCCCCCTCCCCAAACAGGCTGCTACTCGCTGTCGGTGCGGGACGGGGACGACGGGCAGGGCGGCTCAGTGAAGCATTACAAGATCCGAACGCTGGATAGCGGCGGCTTCTACATCTCCCCCCGCAGCAACTTCAACACGCTGCAGGAGCTGGTCCAGCACTACAGGGGTGAGCCCCGGGGTGCCTGTCCCCCCACCCAGCCCAGACAGGGCTTTGCCCCTGAGCTGAACAGCAGCCGGCTGCGTGCAGAGGCTGAGGGGCTCCTGCCTGTCACCACTGGGCTCCCGTGGTGGCTCCAGCTGTGATGTAGAGAGACTCCTGGGCCTTCCCCTGGAGCAGTGCCCAGTTTGCTGGATGCCACAGCTGCGGGTGCCAGTGTCCCTGAACACCTGCGGTGCCTGGGACTCCCCCTCCCTGGGCTGGCCAGTGCCCCGGCTACACCAGCACCGTGCAGTAATGCCAGGCAGGGCAGTGATGCCCCCAGGGCCAGGCTGCGATGGTCAATGTTCAGTGGGTTTGCAGTGGGGCACATGGTGCCAGGATGTGCCCCATGGCTGATATGGGCTCTGCCGTGGCCAGTGGGACAGGCTGGCTGACAGCTCTTGGCATTCCCCACAGGGCAGAGTGATGGGCTGTGCCAGAAGCTCACCCAGCCCTGCTACGTGCCCAAACCGCAGAAGCCCTGGGAGAAAGATGCCTGGGAGATCCCTCGGGAGTCGCTGAGGCTGGAGAGGAAGCTGGGAGCGGGGCAGTTCGGAGAAGTGTGGATGGGTGAGAGCAAGGGGGAGGCAGCTGGGAGGAAGGTGAAGGTGGTTGTGAAGGAGGAAGGGTGAGGGATGGGAGTGTGAGAGGAGCACGGGGACGTGGGGGTGGCCCTGGCACGAACGTCAGGACTGCTTGGGTCTGGGTGTGTGGGGATAGCCTTGAGCTGCATGTGCTCTCCAGCAGCTCTGTCAACAGGACTGGGTGCTTTGGCTCCAAAATTCAGTGCTCGGGCACTGGGCAGGCTGGGAATGGTCTGTTGTGCCACCCCACAGCTACCTACAACAAGCACACCAAGGTGGCGGTGAAAACGATGAAGCCAGGCAGCATGTCTGTGGATGCCTTCCTGGAGGAGGCCAACCTGATGAAGACGCTGCAGCACGACAAGCTGGTGAAGCTGCACGCGGTGGTCACTAAGGAGGAGCCCATCTACATCATCACCGAGTTCATGGAAAAAGGTGCCACCCGTGTCCTTGTGTGGTCATCATGGGCCAGGACAAGCGTCCGGTACCTGGGATGCCCCAGGGATGGTGCAGGATCAACCCCTGCAGCAGCCCCGGGCTTGGCTGTGGGCTCTGAACCAGCTCCTGGGACGCTGGGAGCAGCTCACTGCGTGTCAGGGCCCTCTGGGGCAGGGTGCTGGGCAAGCTGCTGGGTGGGGGGATGTGGTGACAGCCCTGGGAGAGGCAGGGATGGGGACAGGGGACAGATGAGGAGTGTTCTGCAGGTCAGGAGGGAGCCCACAGTGGGGCTTGTCCCTCTGCCTGAGCCACGGGAGCGGGGTAGAGGGTCAGGGGGGGTCCTGACCGAGTCCCCTGCGGGTGGGCACAGGCTCAGCCCCATCCTCCTTCCCTGTCCGCAGGGAGCTTGCTGGATTTCCTGAAGAGCGCCGAGGGGAACAAGCAACCGCTCCCAAAGCTCATCGACTTCTCCGCCCAGGTGAGGAGGGAACCGACCTTCCCCAGCCCCCCGCCCCCCCCTTCACCGAGAAGGGTAAGCGAGGGTCTCGATGAGTCCAAGGACTCGGGGTGGGGGGAGATGCCGGGAAGGAGCCGGGTTTCCCCGCGGCGTTGTCGCCGTGCCCGGCGGGCAGCCGCTGCCTTCTCACCCCACCCGGCGGGAGCCGGTGGTGCCGAAAGAACAAGGCTTAAAAAAAAAGTATCAAGAAGTTTTGTCTGAAACACGGTCGAGGCATGACAGAAAACACCTACCCTTGAGGGCAGGGCCGTGCGAAAGGAGAAGTGGCAGCTTCCTGCCCGCTAGCCCGTTATCGGCAGCGCGCAGCCGGCCGGCCCGCGCCCGGGCAGCGCCGAGCAGCAGCTGCGCAGGGCCCGGGGGGTTTTGGCCGGGCTGCTCCTTCCGAGAAGCCGGCAAAACTGCATCCTGTAAGGCTGCCGCGGTTCTGCCCCTTGGGCTGCAGCTCCCGGTGCCACTGTGCTTTGTGGAAGTCACGGGGGTGAGGGTCAGAGCTTGTTTTCACTGCTCGCGTTTGCATGGTCCCTTCTCCGTGACATGCCTGGGGTGGTCCTGGGCTGTGTGGATGCTGAGGGGCTTGGAGCTTCTCTGTTCCCAGGGAAGGCTGAGAGCCCTGGGGCTGTTCAGCTGGAGAAGAGCAGCCTGGGAGGGGACCTTAGGAATGTTTACAAATACCTGCAGGGTGGGTGTCAAGTAGAAGGGGCCAGGCTCTTGTCAGTGGTGCCCTGGGATAGGATGAGGGGTAATGGTCACAAACTGGAAGCCAGGAGGTTCCACCTGAGCAGGAGGAGAAAGTTCTTTGGTGTGAGCGTGTCAGAGGCTGTCCCAGGCTGCCCAGAGAGGCTGTGGAGTCTCCTTCTCTGGAGAGATTCCCACCCCGCCTGGACCCTGCGCTGCTGGGCCCCCCGCTCTGGGTGACCCTGCTGGATGGAGCAGGGGGGTGGCACCAGAGCATCTCCGGAGGTCCCTTCCAACCCCCACCATGTTGCAGTTTGGTGACTCTGTGGTCAATGTGGCCCATCTGGGTCCAGGGCTCCCCGGGGAGCGGCCATGGCACAGCCATCTATTTCTGTCCATAGCTGCTGATGTGACAGTTCCCCACAAACAACATGTTGTCTGTGACAGCCTCATCTGCAGGCTCTGCAGAAGACCCCCCCACACCCACTGAGGCCAATCGCCCACCCCGTGCCATCTGGCACCAGCTGAGGTGCTCCAGGGTGGCATCTTACACCACTTGGGCCATGCCCCTGGGCAGGACCCACCGGCAGCTGCAGCCACGCTGAGCTCCGTGGGTTTGATAGGAAACCTCCATCGTGTTTTGGTGTGTTCATGGTGCTTGAGAGGTTGAACTGTGCAGGGTTCCTAGAAAGGAGTGTATGTAGCGCATCATGTCACCCCCCAGCAATGCTGACGGGAGGTTTGTGGCTCATTAAAACCATGTCCCTGCCAAAGGCCTGTCAGGGGTCGGGGGAAGGTGGCGGGAGAGGCAGGAGGACTCGGGGAAATCGTTTCGGGGATATTTACAGGTGCAGATTTTGAGTACAGCAACAGGCTTCACGTGTGGGGCCATTTGTGCAACTGCTGCCTTGCCCCTGAACCCAGGGAGCCCAGCATGGTACCATAGATAGGAGCCCAGAGCCCAGGTCGCTGGGTCCCGGTGCCGGCTGTGCCAGGCTCCGCTGCTCAGCCGCTCATTCATGGGCACCATCTGTGCCCAGCAAGCTGGCGCTAGCGAACCGCCCGCCTCGGCCCCGAGGGGCTGCGCTCTGCTTCCCACAGCCCCGAGGAGCGAAGGCTGCAGCACCTCTGTGCGCAGGCAGCGGGCAGGTAGCCAGCCCGGCACCCAGGTTTGTGCTGGGGCTGAGTCACTGTCTGTGGAAATAACCCTTCCGCTCTTGCAGTGCTTGTTTACTTCTGTACTTTGTGTGGCGAGCTCTGTGAGCAACGGCACCTTACCCCGGCCTGGCTTCTGGGGGAGTGATGGGGATGGGCGGGGGGGGGGTGATGGGGATGGGGAGGTGCCCTCTCTGGCTGCTCCAGCCCCTTCCTCTCCCAGGTGCTGGCAGCGCCCAGGCACGAGGTCATTCCACCCCTTTTCCAAGTGCTGCCCAGAAGCAGAAAAACCTCTTTCCATTCCTGTAACAGTCGTGGGGGCGGGACGGGGGTGGTGGCGTGTTTCTGTGATTTCCAACAGCCGCTTTGCATCTTTCTCTTTCCCCTTTCTGCAGATTGCAGAAGGAATGGCTTTTATCGAGAAGAGGAACTACATCCACAGAGACCTGCGCGCTGCCAACATCCTGGTGTCGGCCACCCTGGTGTGCAAGATTGCCGACTTCGGGCTGGCCCGAGTCATCGAGGACAACGAGTACACGGCGCGGGAAGGTGTGGGAGCTGCTGCTGGCGTGGCTGCTTTCTGGGGTGGCCAAGGGTTGTGGGATTCCCCCAGAGCCGCTTGTCAGTCAAGGAGTAACTGTGGTGATAACAACCCTGGGAGGGACGTGACGTGAACAGGCGGAGGAGGGAAGCTCCTCTCATTTGCATCACTTCACATCTTCCTCTTGTGCTTGTTTGTTTCTTGTTCCCCTTATTCCACCTGTCTTTCAGCATTTGGGTCAGAACTCATGTTTCCCATTGGATCTCTTTGACCAGGTGCCAAGTTTCCCATTAAATGGACTGCACCAGAAGCCATCAACTACGGATCTTTCACTATAAAATCAGACGTCTGGTCATTTGGGATCCTCCTGACTGAGATCGTTACCTACGGGCGTATCCCATACCCAGGTAAGGAGGTAACCCCGCCCTGCTGGGCCCTGCCCACGGGATCTGTATCCCCATCAAGTTGGATCACTGAAAACACAGGGAATGGTGAAAAAAATGAATCTCACCCTGGGAGCAGAGCTCAAAGGTGGTGGTGGCACAAGGTCTTCAGATGGCAACTCAGTCAACGGGCCATGGAGATGAGCTCAGAGCACCAGGCAGGCTCCAAGCCACCTGCACTACTCAGCTGCATGTGGTGTTTGGACAAGAGCTGACCTAGGGTGGGTCAGTAGGAGGATTTTCTCCCTAGGAGTCCTCAGTGGACACCAGCTGTTGTCACTGACTGGAAATCCGTGCCGGTGTGACATGAAATCTCCCTTCTCAGCTTCCACAGAGCAGAGCTGGGACATCTCCTGGGAGGCCAGGCTGGGAGAGCTGGGGGGTTCATCCTGCAGAGGAGAAGGCTCCGGGGAGCCCTTCTGGGGGCCTTTCAGGTCTCCAAGGGGCCTGTCAGAAAGATGGGGAGGGACTTTTGAGCAGGGCCTGTTGGGCCAGGCCAAGGGGGGATGGTTGGAACTGAAAGAGGGAGATTTGTGTCGCAGAACCAACCCATCACCCTCTGCCTCCTGTGGATTAAGCCTGTTCATCTGGGGCAGCCCCTCAGGCTGGGGCTGGGCTTGGTGCTCTGGGGCAGGCTCCAGCAACCCGCAAATCACTCTCATCAGGAACCACCCTCTATCTGTCACTAGTGCTACCTTGGTACCTTTTTCCAACGGGAAATTATTCTGGACAGGAAAAGTAAAGGCTGCCACAAAGCAACCGTGAAGCATCCGGGGCTGCTCTGAAGGGCCAGTTCCACCACCACACTAATGGATCTTTATTGGAAGCACTGGCTCCTTAAAGGCTCAGCAGACAGAGAAGTGTAGCCTGCCTTTATTTATTTGTTTATTTTAAATTTATACAAAACAATTACAAATCCCACCCAATCCGCTCAGCAGGGGTAGAAAACCACACGCTCCAACCCACTCAGCATCCTGGGTGTCCGTGTGTTCCCTGGGACAGGAGCAGCAGGTCCCCCTTCCCAGCCCCTCCAACTGTCCTTTTCCTGCCCGGTGACACTGCCCAAAGGGCGGGCACTTTGGGCCTGGGGTGCTTTTTACCTCTGAAAAAGTAAAGAATATTTATGCATTGTGAATGATGTGGGTTATAAATAAATATGTAACTATATAATTTATTGTTATTTATGGGTTTTACCTTTTAAAAGGTAAATAGTATCTATATATTT
>JANHGN010010017.1:0-21043 GCA_024605025.1 Megaceryle maxima | reverse complement strand
TAGCTGATGTCACAGTGTTGGGTCATAGGCTGGACCTGATGATCTTGGAGGTCTATTCCAGCCTCAGCAATTCTGTGCTTCTGTGACTACTCAAAGCTAGCTGCACCCTTCATTTGACCCAGTATAACTGTACTTACAGTCTCACTCCATACCTTTGAAAAACTCTATTCCCATTAGCTAATTACAGGTTAGTTAATAAATTCAGTTCCCTGTATTTGATACCTGATGATTGGAGCGTGCTTGTTTGATTCTTACGCGACACAGCCGATGCTAACCTGACTTTCTTATCCTAAAGCTCCAGATAAAACCTTAGCAAGTATTTAACCAGAGCTATTCTTTAGTTCAGTAGGCAGCATGAGGAAGTATTCTTAGAGTTTCAGTTAAAAGTAGCTGATGTGATAGAATAACAATTATAGAAACTACAAATACCATAGCTGAACAAACTCTAATAATTTCTGGTGTGAAATGGGCCTTTGACCAGGACACTGCCTGCTGACAACTCTTCTGGACTTAGATTTATTTTATTAAATATTTCACTATCGTAACCTAGACAACCATAGTAAGAGGGATAATAAAGTACGTGGAAATGTTTCATTTAAAACGGGATAGATTTTTACCTGCTTTTCCCGGGGTTACCCTAACCATAACACCATTTTTCTTTATAAATGTTTCCCATTCTTTGTCATTATCACCTAGTGAAGTAATTTCTGGTTTCACCTGTACATACCAGTTGACAGCTATTTGATTGAACAACTAGCCCAGTATTAATGTCAATTTATATTATTATCAACAATTTGCACTATTATATCAGCTAAGTGATATATGTTAATATATTAAGGTTGTATATCTGATCCCCTTTTAAAAGTACAGACTCTAAGCCAATCATTTTTTAAACCAGTATTGTAAATAATCATGTTAATGATCATATTCAACATTGTGAAATCAGAACCAAAAATACTAACTGGGAAAAGAAAACTCACCTAAATCAAAGATTAGACTTGAACAGTTAGATAAGTTATACGTCTGATGGATTCTTCTCTATAACCTAGGAAGTGATCTTACATTTTTAGGGAGATGAGACATTTGATATAAAATGGCATTCACTGTGAAACTAAACCATGCAACTTTTGTTAGTTTTCAAAATATCTCCGACAGGGTTACTTGCCTCCTGTGGAAACGTGCTGCAAAACTGCAGTTCCATAATCAAATGGATATCTGTTTGGTGCTGTGATTTCTCTAATTAGTATTGCTGCTATTACATATCTGTCAAACATAGGATGGACCAACAAAACCTAATTAGCTGTTTAAACTCATTTATGTGCCACATTTAATCTTGTGCTTGTCACATTTAAATTTGTTCAAACCTTAATAATATTCAAGATCATGCACTTGTATTAAAGGCAACATGTGTTTGAGCCATAATGAATTGCTAATATTCAAATATTCATTATGGCTCAGACAACTTTTTTTTTTCCTTTATTTATCTAGGTGAATCATTTATCTTTCCTATAAGATTTATGAGGTGGTTTTACTCAAATCAGTAAAAACCGAAGTCTAAATACTCTTATGTTGTTAATTCAGCCGTATTACTGATCAGTAAGCCTCTATAATTTGAATATAGGACATGAGTCCAGCTGAAAACAAGTCCTTAACTTAACAGAAATATTTTATATGTATTTCACATAAACCATATATACTAGCTTTATTGCATTCAGAGATTCTAAAATAGGTGGGAAATAACTTCCTGGCGTTTCTTAACTCCTTTATAAATATTTTGCTAAGGATCTGTAAGAGATAGGGAGCTACTTTAGCTGTCAATATCAAGATGCAATCATTTCCTGTGATAAAAAGAGGTGCTGAGAAATGCCATCGTTTAACCTACGCAAGTCTGAGTTGACATTCTGAAAAGCAGCAGCGTGTATTCGCTCTTCCGAGATGTCCTACCAGGCCAGTTTTGGGATTGGTAATTTAAAAAATACCTGTTATTAGGAAGCAGTGGAAAGGTATACCAAAAATAGAGCAGTGGTTACTGTGACTCTAATACTTGCATTAAAGTTTTATACATAAAGAGGATGTAAGACTTCCTATAGGAAGGCAATTAAACAATTGATTTTTAAGGCTCCTTAATGCATTTGTCAAACAAAGCCTGCTACACAAAACAGGTAACAAGGGCCTTCACAGAGTTTTATGTAGGAAACTAATAATGAGCTAGGACAGACATCTAACTCTGCATCTGACAGAAGAATCAGGCTAGTGGACCCTCAGAGGCTTAGACCAGATCCCAGGACTAATTTCTGCACATAACATCATTCATACATCCAAATGCTCTTGAGGATCTGAGCCTTAGGCTAGATTCACAAGGGCAAGGTTTAGGCGCACTAAGAAATGCCAAACTTCACTTTGTGATGTCACATTGCAAAAGGTGTTTACATCAATTGCAATCACACCCCTAGGACTTGTCCTGGTAAGAAGCAGCAGTGATAGGAGGCAATAGTCTTGTGCAAAACCTTGATAAATCCAAAAATCAACAGCCTCAGACCCCGTTCTCCTAACTCTTAGAAGAATTTCCTTACTACTGGCTACAGTCCAGGCAGGATCATTCATCGGGGCTGTGTATTTATCACTATGTAGTCAAGAATCAAATCAGTAATAAAAATCTAAGCCAATTATTAAGTATCTCACCTGGAAAGACAGGGAAATGTTTTTTCCAATCCCATATTGTAAGGGCTGCTACAGTATTTTAAAATCAAAACATCCAGTAGTTAAAATACAATATTCCAGTAAAGTATTAAAAAAAAAAAAAAAGGTGACAAACTTTACAGAGTAGATCTGACTTCTACAGCATGGATAAGCTTGTACTATCCACGTCCAGCATCAAAATCTAACCAATATATTTTCCTTATACTTTCCTTAAAAAATAACCCTATCTTGGAGGAATAGCAGTTTTCAAGTGCAAGAGTTTTAATGTGTACACTGTAATAATCTCATATACTCATGCTAATAACAGGAAATAGTGCTAAGATACTTTTAAAAAGGTTATTTCCTGGTTCTTTTTACACTGCTGCTAAATAACTATGCACCTGCAAAAATTTCAAGCTCTAAGCAATAAATATCATTGGCACCTTGTGGGCAACTGTGCAAACAGAAGTAATTCTAAATAAATACTTTTGTTTATCCACCAGCCTTACACACCTTCTGTCACCTGTCACATGAAACCATCAAAAGACATAAGTCACTATCTAAAAGGGGATCTTTTTCTCCTTTTCTGATGGGGTAATATTACTGTACAGCATTCTGGATGAGGGTATCTCCAGGAACAAAATCAACTCATATTTAAGTCCTGCACAGGGACACGTATGTAAGTATTTGTGTACACGCATTGACAAGGGGTGGTGAGAAAGTAGTAGTATTACACTAATTGAAATCAATTGACAGATATTTTTACCTTAAAGAAATTACTTCATGTGTCCCACTGGAAGATCTTCAAGGAAACAAAAAGGAAACAAGAGATGTATGCAGTAAGATTTCCTCCAATAAACTGAGAATACATATTCAAAACTAAAAATCAGAGAATATTATCTCTCTTGGCACACTATTAATGATTTGGTTTTGTTGACAGCAAGGCCTGCTT
The DNA here is from genome assembly GCA_024605025.1 of Megaceryle maxima. NCBI lineage: Eukaryota > Metazoa > Chordata > Aves > Coraciiformes > Cerylidae > Megaceryle > Megaceryle maxima. The sequence continues at coordinate 17,412 of JANHGN010010017.1, read as the reverse complement.
TTTTCATGTTTAATAAATCTTTAAGCAAGAAAGCTAAGGCAACAATTTAAATATTTTTTTCTTCCCCCTTCAGTTCTCTCTGACCTGAACGGGAATTTGCCACACGAAGCGTCACTGTGAATCCTCTAAAATCCCAGACAAAGTTTTCCTGATACGTCTAACACTGTGAATTTGAACAGCAGAAGTTTACATTGTGTTATTAACATTCATGTTATGACAAAAGCCTAATTTTTGCTTTAGACACTACTAAGCTTCTGTCAAGGAGTAAGATATTTACTCACTTCCATGTCTGTGTTAACTGCTTTGTTTTTTTCCTATCTTTTTCATTATCTGCCCTGATTAAAGAGGTCGATTCTTATTCTACATTTGGTGTACAGAGAATAAGTTCACAATTGGCCTTGTCAATACAATTCTTTGTAAGTGGCAACCTGCAAGTCCTTTACCATCGCTTTGCTGTTCAGACTAAGGTAGCCCAATTTATTCAGGTTATCACATTTTCTAAGCGTTATCCCTCTGGCAGCTATCATTCTCCATCAGAATCAGAGGCTTAAACCAGCACTTTATTATTTCCGTATCTTTAGACAACTGTCCTGTTGATATGGTTGCAGATGAGATTCATTCCTTGCAACAGAAACCCAGTGTTGAGTCACTCAACTTTGTGGTCCTGTAATCAGCAGGAAACAACTATCAGGTAGTCCCTATTTTATTTTAATCTGGATTGACTAGCTCAGCTCATGCCTCTCTTCATTGAATATAACAAAAACCTGAGGGAGTAGCTTCCCTAGATTTGTGCCCCATTTAAATGTTTAGACATAGATAAGATGAAGGCTTGAAGCAGGGTTTTCAATACAGTCTATACCAAATATATCGAGACACTTCTGCAGTTTGCTTTTAGGATTGTTTTTTATGGACTGCTTAGAAGTCTGATTAAAATACAAAATCAAGTAATTGGAAATTTTATACTATGTCTCATGCCACCAAGTCACCTCCTTTTAGTAAGGAACAGGCTATGTAAAAATAACCACCTAACATTTTTCATCGATGTTTTTCTGAGCTTAAGTCCCCTCACACATCTGTCTTCTGCCTCCTGAACTATAAAGCTGCATAGTTAGTGTAAAAAGCCGCAATTCTGCTATATTTAGAGCATAAAAAGCTATAAAATAGTCTGCTACCCCCAAATCTAGTGAGCTCATACCCACTGATACTGATCTGATGCTTGGCTGGTTTCACCAATAGAAATAGATTGGAGAAATCAACTACAGCGGTACCATACAAGGTGTTCACAGTTAGCGTCGCTGCTCCACGGAGAGCGCAGGTTTTTCACCACCCAGGCTGTGTGTGGTGCAATGATTAATGGGTGAAAGAAGCATTCAAGAAATAAAACTGGAAAAGGAAGCAGTTTGGAAAAAGAAAGCAGGTAATCACGAAGGAGAGAAAGAAGCAAACTACGGTATAAAATTTCTTTGGACCCAGACTAAGCACGACAGTGGACGAGTTCCCTGCCTTAAATCAGCTAAATCAGGCTTTTAATGCACTCCCTCTATAAAACAGCTTGCTGCATTTATTTTAAACAAAATACTCTTTCTCAAGTATTACTTATAAATCAAGTAGCAGAAACCTAATTGGAAGAGTTGTGATGATCACGTGTCATTTTGTCATCTGTGCCTTCTTGTGGAGAGCAAGTGTGTAACCCATCCCCTAGACCATGCCCCTGCAGTAATGCAGCTGGGGAAGTCAAAGGAATATAGTTGCATCTTGCATTTGTCTTATCTGCTCAGACCAGCAGCACGATGATGCGCTGCATATGGAACAAAGGAACAGCACAGTAAATCTGCATAGCGATGTTCTAGTCCCACATTTGGGCTTCTAAAATTGTCACAAAATAAAATAGCGTGAGCAGTAGAATCCACCGTGCTTCTTCGACAATTTCATCATAATTTGTCATTCATTCTGAGATATTCATTTGTCTAAAAGCAATTAAAGCTTAATTGCTGCATAACCTGAATAATTTAGAAATGCAAATTAGGATAGCAGGCAAGCAAGTATGTGTTCATTAATTTCTTTGTTATCACCATCTGTTTAATTAAAAAAATGAGTTTTACTGAATGACAGCTTGCTAACTATATAAACGTTTGTCTTAATTGAAAATGTCTTTTGCAATTGAGGTCAGCATCTGACAAAAAATGTTTGAGCTTTTGCAAAAACATTTTATCTAAACAAATTGTAGTATTTTTAAATTCACATTGAAAACCATTGCCAACATATGCAATGTAATTCAAGAAATGACATCTTCACTTCTTAATGCAAAGACGTAATTTTAGGAAAAAATCATTGCTTTGGCAAAGTGCTGGTTATTACAGTTGATCTGTCTTTTCTCATGGTAAGTATATGCGATTTATCTTTATTATAGAATATTTTGAAAACTTTTATAAAATCTAGATTCAAAATATGGGCACCTCTGGGGGGGGAAAAAAAAGTCATCTTAAGGAAGGAATGCTTCAAAATACAAATTGTAGGATGTCATCTTTGCATTAGGGAACTAATGTAGCTTTTCAAAGTAGAATCTTCTTTATAAAGGAGATAATTCTTTACCTAAACATACACTTCTTCATACCTGATGTATATCAGGAAATAACTCCCCCTCTACTACATGAATGCACTTTTTAATGTCTTCTGAATACTGGATCTTACATTTTGCTTGTCTATTTAGACCAACTCAAACTGCTGTACTTGAATGACAGATCTATAAATAAATCATTTACATGCCTGCAAGCCCACTATGTTCCAACTACAATTTAAGTTAACAATACCATACTTACTACGAGATAAATAAGCTAATCATCTAGGACTGAAATCCCAGAGAAGGGAGGAAGGGCAGTGTTAGTCTACCGTACTACAAACTCGTCAATTATTCACCTTCTGTTGTTTACACAATTATTATATTCTTTGTAATAATTTCAGTTAGACTTGACTTCTACTTTCTCTTACTACATTTAAAAGAAACTTGGTATTATGGCTTTTGCAACAGTACAAATATTTATGGAGTGTGCCCTCAACTGAGGGCAGCAGTGGTTACGGCTGTAGGTGGTGATAAAGATGACAAAGCTTCAGTGATATGCACTAAGAATCCCCAAGAATGCACTTTCTCTCATGCTTCTATCTGTTGTAACCCCTTTTGTAGTAAATTACTGGGGTAACTGAGAGCTATATATTGCCTTTTAATATTTTATTAATGGACTTAAAAAAACCCCCAAACTCATGCGAGGTCAGGACTGTGTCCCAGTGTCCACTCTCGGTGGGTAACAGCAAACAAATACAAAATCAGGGCTAGACTGTGAAGCTCAGTCACGTGAGCTGGCAATTCCCTTCCGTGGAGGGTCTCTATACTCAATTAAATGATCTTTAGGTTTTATAAGTGTTGTATAAACATCAGCTGACATTTGCAGGCTCTTCCTAACATATGGAAACAAACATTATGATTCTCACTGAACACTTTGGGTAACATACAAAGATTAAGCAACTTTCCCACAACAGAAGAATCCAGTGGGAATGCACATTAAGAACCAAAAGCCTGTACGTGAGCTGCATCTGTTAGAGGGACAAGTTTCATGGTGAGTTGCATGTGGTTGTCATGGGCAGATCCTTAATTTTATCAAACAAGCAAATTCCCTATGAAGCAAAAAACACCCCAAAACCCTGCTAAATAACTGCAAGATTTATTTTTTTTTCCCTTTTAATTAAGAGTCCTTCTAAAATATGAGTGTGGAAATCCTTATGAATGTGTTCTCCTTGAGTTATGGTGAAACTGTAAGGAAAAATTAGCAGGTAACAGAACACAAATGCTTAGGCAGGAAATACAGGAGGAGGAAAAATAGTGGAGAAAAGCAGAAAATCTTATTGAATAGGATTTGGGGAAAATTCGTAATTTTCCCTGGTGCCATGAAAGCAGAACTGAGCACCTGCTACCTGTTTCAAGAATTAAATCCACCCCCCCCCATCACAATGGTAAGTAAGGATGATGAAAATTTGTTGCCATAACTGTATTATAAAAATAATTTTCAGAGATAATGAAATATATGAAAACATAGCTTAAAAATGCAAACTGGAGACACTAGTTTGATACTAAACCAGACACTCTTAATTTCCAATGAAAGTCTGAAACTCAACAGCTGTTCTAAGTCTGTTATAGTTATACACTACTACAGCTGCATTAAATATTTGTAAATAAGCAATGGGAACATAATATAAAGTTACAGAAGAACATATTTTAAATCATCAGCACTTGTTTGTCCAGCATACCTGGCTATTAGGTTGCACTGAGTTTTTCATTCCTCCTGGACCAGCCAGTACCAGGAATAAAGTCATGACACAAAAATTATTGTAAGCAGCGTAAAAGGCTATGTAAATATAACAGTTTCACCTTGAGTAACTTCTTCTATCCCGCAGACCCCACTTCCATGCAAGATCTGTGGTAATATACACAGTAAATAACTTGTAGGACAAAAAAAACCCAACCCAAACCAAAACATACACCAAACCCCAAAAAACTCAAACAACAAACAGAAACTACAAGTTACAGGTTCTTTGTTGCACGCTCCCAGTGTTCAGAAATGATCATTTCTAAGTGCAATGTTTATGTTTTTATGCCTCAAAGGATCCAACTGTTTGGCTAGATATCTTTCATCCTTTCACTAGATGGCGATATTGCATCACATTCCAGTGTGTGAGTTCTGTTTAACAGCAAGGCACAAAGAAAGCCAAGTAAACTGTATCAGTGCATTGAAAAAAAAATATATAAGGGATAATTTAATGAAAAATTAACTTCGGTACTTGTATTTCCACAAATTCTCTAAATATAGCTTCATCTTACTCTTTGATAAACCATGCCCCAGTTCTTCAACTGTACACTGAGAATCTGCTTTTTCGTTTCCCTGAGAAAATGATAGCAACGGTACCTTCATGAGTTCCCATTGAGAGGGATTGTCAATTCCTACTCCTGCATACATGATAACTAAAAGGAAAATTAAGTCTAAGTGGAAAATAATGTTATTATTTAAAATCATTAGCACAATTTCTCTGTGACACCTGCTCGTGTGGGGGCAGTATTTGGGCTGCTTACCCTGTGACTTTTCCAACCCATATAGCTTGCTGAATTTTTCCTGACCCTCAACCATAAATTGCACGAAATGAATTCTCTTGATCATCAGTTGTAAAATGTGTGTGTTTGCACTCTTTTCCTTATCTTCACAGCAAGAAATAAGTGAAGCAGGGAATATTAGATGCGGCAGAAGAATGATTTGACGGTTAAAGGGAAGGAAAATGTATTTACAGAAGAGGAATGAGAAAGCTACAATGACAGGACCTGCTTCTGAGGTGTGCTCTAAACATTAATCGGACCAGGAAACAGAACCTCAGTCAAGCCTGCATGCTCAGGTCATTAGGCAAAAGATTTATTTTTAGGTTTTTTTCTTTTCAGATTCACGAGCTGTATGACCTCAACGGGAGAGATTGAGAGTTTGATTTCAGATGAGTGAACACCCACACGCTTCAGGCATATTTGCGGTTGGTAGGAAATAAGGTAGCTAAGATTCAGTTTTTGAGAGCTGATAAGAACCAGCACTAGTGCACACAACCTGCAGAGTCTGGAGAAATTGGTTTAATGAGGAAAGGTGATTAAGAAACAGTCCTAATGACAGCAGCCTTATTTTCCTTACACAAAGCTGCTTTTCTCCCCTGGAAAACTTTTACAGGTTGGCAAATCAAGCTGGAAAAACCAGTTCCCTACCTACTGAGCCACTGGCTATCAAAAGGACTTGGCAGTTCTCTCTTTGGCTTTTAAGAAGTCATCTTGTGTGATCCCAAAAGGATTGACTGTTGGATGCTCCAGCTGTAGCATTTACTGTAGAAGACACATTTTTACAGGGAGGGGAAGCACTTTCTCAGAATTACCAGAAGCTTATCAGAAACAACAACCCAAGATAAACATGCCCGAGGGAGATGTACACAAGAGAAAGCCAAACAGTTAATTCCAGTAGTCATCCAAGAATTTACAGTCCAGTATTGACTTACTAATGATGATGTAACAGCTGCAAAGCAAGGCAATAAACCTTGTATTAGAGCTTATTATAAGCTATTCGTTTCCTGACTGGATGAGAAGATCATTATGCTCCAGCAGAGATAATTTCAGATGTGAATCTTTCAGGACTGTAAGTAGCTCCTTCTAGATACATATCACTGAAAGCAATCTGTCGCCGGAACAGGCAACCGTACCATCTAATTCATATCATGTCTTTTATTGACCTTTCCTTTTACTTGAGTCTTTACTTAGATCATCACTGCTTTCAAGATACTCTAATGAATTTTAAAATTCTGATTTACAAGCTAAAACTTTCTTCTTTCTAACTTTGTTTTTCAGCAACACATAATATTCCTTTTTCTTCTCCAGTGTTTAATTCCTAGACAGATTCAATTGCTGGTTCAAAATATATCTTAATGCACGTTCCTTCTCTCTGGTTTTTTGGTAGATTTTTTTTGGGGGGGAGGTGGGTTGGGAGAGCAACCCAAATTTTTTATAAGGAAAACTCTTCCTCCCCAAGTTATCAGTCAATTGCTGGTTAATGTTGGTGAAAGTAAAATGGAATTTATGAGCATGACTTAGTCATGTTGATGGGGTATGATTTCCATAGGGAAGAAATGAGGGAGAGCATGAAGAATTATTCTCATTTACTTATGAACATTTACTGAATATACAAGCAAATTTCTTCACCTGGGCTGGAAAAAAAAAAAAAAAAAAAAAGTAGTTATGACACTTCCAAATGTCCTTGATGGTGGAGTGGGTTTGGTTGTTTCTGGAAAAAAAGTACAGCCAATTTCAAATTTGAGAGCCTAAAAATTGTATTTTTTCCTACCCATGAACAAACACACCTCCTTCATTGTAACATCCAAAATGCATCACCAAAATTATAACATATAGTCAAGCCCTTGCTTTGAGGTAAACTTGGGTTGTCCCAGTAATTTAAAGATGTTTCTACAAGAACTACACTCCTTTAGGAGAGCAGAAGACATTTTTCAAAGAGCCATAGTGCAATTTCATATCAGTTAAAAGAATGTCAAAATGACATTCTCAATTCCCACATAGCGGGGGAATTGTATAGATCAACACAGAGGAAAAAATAAAATAAAAAAATCACTGAACAGCTAGTATACCTTCAAAGAAATCTTCTGAGTCATCCATCCTAGCTATCAAAAATCCCATGGAATGTACTTTTATTGCTTTCTCTCCGTAACCAACATCATTTCCTTTGCTTCATCTGTTCTTACTGCTTTTCTTTCAGATGTCACCTAACAATTAGTCTCATTACATTTAGCATTGGAATATGTTGGTTTAACTCCACTTAAAATCCAAGAAAGGGGCCACTTATGCTGAAGATGTCTGTTGTGTTTTATAGTTCCCCCCCCGCCCCCAGTTACTTCAGTTCATATAATACAAGACATTAATTCTGCCTACGAACCTTATCCTACTAAAGAAGCTTTGTAACAACAAAATACCATTGATACCTCTCCCTGGAAACGGGGGGGAAAAAAAAAAAATCATGGAAATAGAATATATCTGATCTAGTTCCTTGATGCTTTATGCAATAACATCATCCATTTGACCACAGACCAACACAAAGGTAATTGGATTTTTGCTCTCACTAATTCCAGTGAAAGGTTGTAGAACCTTAGCACTAATGAGTTAGAAACATCTTTTGGCTTCTCGTGAGATTTTTGTAAACGGACAATCCGCTTTTCTTATTTCATCAGTAACATTTGTACTGAGCTTATGCAGTATTCAGGATAACCAGTTGTACCTTACACGGGTGAGGAAATCATAGACTGTTTGCATAAGATTCCTCCATTTCTTCTGATGTACATTCCAGTTTGCATTCAGCTGTATTGAGCATGAGACAAGTTAGAAACTGTGTTTAAGGTCCTCTCTGCACTTACTGTGCAATGGTATCAACTCATCCATATTTCTGTCAGGAATGCTTTAACTAAGACAGCTTCCTATCTTCATAATTCACTGAAAAAACAATGTTGAAATAAAGATTTTTAGGAAGTACTTGTTTGCCACAGTGACCTTGGGCATATTACGCACTACTGATTGTACCTCTGTGACAAACACCAAGAAAAAAAACTCGACAATTCATTCAAGAAATAGTTCAATGAATGTATTCTAGTCTGGGGTTCTAATGTATTATCACATCAGTTTTGGTCGTGGAGGGTTATTTCATTCTAACACATTTATTTTCCTCACTGCTTCCTATTTTCTTACAGGAGGGAGAGAGAAGAGAAAGAAAAAGTCTCATGATTTTAAAGGCTAAGGATATGTTTTGGTCTTCCAGAGAGGTTAGAAGAAGGTGAGGTTAAGGAGTAAGCTTAATATATCATTTTTAGTATCGTATTTGAATAAAATTTAAATAAGATAAGATGTATACCAATGTATTTTTGAAGTGCAGGATGCAGGATACTATTGAACTTCTCCCTCTGCTTATTAAATTGGTAACAGAATAACAAAGGACAAATGCATCCTCATTTAAAACCATATTTAGTATGCAAATCACCAGTAGGGAGAGTTTGCAAAAGCTCTGATGCTAACTGTGTATCAACTTAAAGGGTAAAGTAGTCAGAGGAAAAATGGTTTGGGGTTGGAAGTCCTTTAAAACCTTTTACCAAACTTAGACATGCTATTTATTATAGCTATATAACATCATCTTTACACCTACAAGTGCTTTTAGTGAATATGGAAAATGTTTTCTGCATATCAAACATTTACACATCAAATACAAATGGTGAATGGGCATTCCGGCTGCAGAACACATCCGGAGAGCCCCGCCAAACTCCGACAGCAGCCTCATTATTTCACAATCCTGACTTGTGGCTCAGAAGACCAAAGGAACCGAGAACGCACCCGACAACTTATATTGTTATATATGGGTATTTGAGTTTAGTAAGTGACAGTAATTCAAAGCAGCCTCTAAGCAGAGTTCTCAGACACATCTTGTTAACTGTAAATAAATAGAAGGTAACAGACCAAACAACATGGCTGTTGCTGATGGAAAAGAGTCACGCTAATATTTGCAGGAGAGACTGTAGTGACCAGATGGCTGGGGCACAGTCCGATAGCAGTTCTCTTTGCTCCAGGAGGTGACAAAGAACTGCCCTTCCTCTTGACAGTACCACCACCGATTACACGGCCAGGTACAGTTTTATGCACACTCTGCTAGGCAAATAAAAAAGAGCAAACCTGAAAACTTCACATTTCAAAGAACAGTCAAACTCCAGACTTAAATTTAAAAATTACCCACCAGAAAAATAACTGAAAAGGACTGAATTTTTTATTATAGGTTGGATTTATGAGGAGTTCTTGAGAACTCTCTATAATCCTTGATAAGGGAGGGGGGAAATCACACCGCAGTCAGCTGATCCCATGACATTTCTTTAATTTAAGGTCAAAACCTCATTATTTCAACATAATGAAATCTGAAACTAGACATTGGTTTCAATTTGCCTCTAACCTAAAATTCAGCTCAGAACATAAAATGAAGCCACAGCTTAATAGCTGTACCTGATACAAATGCCAGAAAACGTGGATGACCAGGGAAGGAAATGCCACGTCTGATTTCTAAAATACTCTGATAATATTTGTTAGATTCTGAACTGAGCTTGATTTATTCTAGCGAGTTCAGTAGTGTTTCCTTACCAATCACCAGCTCCTTTACTACAGTGGTAACTGCTCTTTGTAATCTGTTCACAAGTTTTATGCATGCACTGAACTTCAAGGAGCTTTTCAAGACAAAATGTTGCTCTGTGTATTTTTTCTCATTAGAGAAACAATTACTAAATTGCAATAAAAATTATTTAAGATGAGATTAGTCAATCAGACCTCAAACTCAATTTGATGTGACTGATCTGCAGATCTATTTTCTGCTTCTTTTACATATTTATCTGTCCTTGAATCAGGATACAAAGTTATACATTCTCATAAAATACAGACTATACACAGAAATAAGTGTAAGAAACTTACAAAGGTAATTTTTATTAACCATTTCCAATAAAAGACACCTTCATAGACATGACAGATTCTTTAACTACTTCAAATAGCAATGAAGTATAAAATAATATTATATTTCTCCATGTAATTTTACTTAATTACTAACTTCCACACATAAGACAAAATGTGAGCCTGATAGGACAGCAATAAAAGAAATACTCAAACTTTGAGTATCTAACCATTTAATAAGAACTTAAGCAACTCTGAGTCCATCTTAGTAATATGTGCTTATTAAAAAAAAAAAAAAACCACCACCCAACCATCACCCCACCCCTTCCCCCCAAAAAAACCCCATACACAAAAAACCACACCATACACAAAGAAAATCCTACCACAAATACAATTAAGGTAAGAATCTTTTTGGTGCAGCCAGTCAACATTTGCATTCTTTCCCATAGAGAAATACAAATTTCTGCAAAAGTATTATGAATATAATGGATCTGCTGATCTTTTAAAGCTTTTATTGACAAAGAATATTTAAATAATGCTTAAAATAGCAACTCTTTTGTGTGCTAAGAATGACTTCTCCAGCCTGTGTATTCAATTAATTTACTAGTGGCAAAGGGGTGATTTGAGAAACCATCAGCTACTCTAAACAGCCCCCCAGAGTCCCCACTGTTCCTTCACAGTCTTTGTCTGATTGTGTCCCCCCCATCCATGCTGCTCCTGCATATTGCAAGCCTCATAAAAAAGCTTCATGCAATCACTGAGTCCCTCAAGCTCCCTGGGAAGGAAGGAATGGTACAGGAGAACAAACGGAGCCAAGGAGACAGTTCATAAATTAAATTAACAGATATTTTGAAGTAGCAATGTAATTATAAATTCTGGAACTTTAAAGCTTAGTACTCATCTAATCTTCCCCTCTCCTATAAAATACATTCAACATTAAAAAAAAGTCTGGCTCATCTAATCCCAAATCTGCTAGATTTAAAATAACCTATTGATACAGGATGACTAAGGCATTTCAGTGTCTGTAGCTAAGTAGTGCAGAAGGGGATTATATCAGCATCACCTGACCAAACACACATTGCTTCCTCATGCTCAGTTACCCATTCATGTCTGGTTCAACTTGGGCAGCTTTCATCATTGTTGAGGGAAAATTCTTCACCCTCAAAGCTGCACTTCCCCTCCAAATCACAACACTTCTGTTACCTCTCCCAACTTTCCCATCAGAAATTAATGGGGGCCAAGGTGACACAAAAAGTATTTAAGCGAGAACAGTTGATGTGAGAAGTTTGGGGGGGTGGGGAGCTTATTTTTAGTATTTCTAGCAGTAGCTGCATTTTCCAGATGGAAAGATGATGCTACAAAGCACAGCACATATTTGTCTCCGTGAATTTCTGTTATGTCTCTAACTGAATATTCATTATGAATTGATCAGTGCGTTTTATTGGTATGTCTCTCACAAATTGTCTCTGGCTCTTGCTGCCTATCAACATCTTGACTCACCAACTGATAGACCATTTTATTTATCATCTTTTTTCAGGGCTAATACTTAAGGAATGAAAAAAAAAGTTAAAATCAAACATGAAAAGAACTTTCAAAAAAATATGAAAAGAACAAGATAGAAGAAAGCCCTTATCAAATAAGGGTTTCCTTCCAATTCTGTTCAGTAACTGTAAAGAAGTGCATCATTGTCCAAGCTTGGCCTAATCAGTACCCTGCAGTATTGCTAATTCCACACTACTGCAGCTTCAACTGACCCAGGCAAAGGCGTACCGAGGCAGCACCTCCTATCTTCCTTCCCCAGACATGAATAACAAAACAATGCTCATTTGTTTCTAAAAAGTCTATTAACTTAATATCCAAAGTGTCCTGCACTATGCTCGTTAGCTGCTGCCATGTGGCAGAACACACACTGGGCCAGCATGACGGGGCTCAGAGCACTGAGATTTGAGCATTACTGATGACATTTTCAAATATAACTGTGTATAAAAGTATGTCTCAAAGTCTGGTCTTGAACCATTCTGCTAGCTACCTTAGTATTTTTACCTCTACACAGATTAACACTGACTAGCAAAGGTATCGCTGTGTTTACACTACTTTTCTGTACTACTTTCAGTGTCAAATGACAGTCAGATGATATAAAGATCACAGATCACTCGATATTTTATGCATTTGTCTCTGATTCATCTCAAGTGAAACTTCCAAACCAATTCTTCAATATAGTAAAACCATTTAAGATCAGAGACTCACCCCCCAAATGAACCCTGGATGGGAACCTGCAGTTTAACAGACTTCAGATGTATTAACCCACCCCAGCATCAGCTGGCAGGTGAACAGGAACAACTATGTCAGACCAGCCACTCAAATGAGGCTGTTACAAAAGTGGTCAGAACTACAGAACTCCATACAAATCTTCAAATTCCCCCCCCCCCCAACAGAAAAAGAAAATGTTCAGAAAAAAAACCAAACAACACCGGAATGAATTTAGTCCTGTGCCTAGTATAGTTAGTATCTCATCTTTTGTCTTAAGACACATGTCTGGGGAGACATTTTTTGACAAACAGAGTGTGCTCCCATCTGACTGCACTTAACCTGCCTGATTTATATTAGCTCAGCAGCCAGCCCCAAACATATTTTCGTGGGCATAATGAGACATAAAGCAGTGCTGTACAGAATCACTGTTCACATTCTCTGAATGCGGACAATTCTCGTTTTCACAGAATAGAGTGAAAACACATGCAGAGAATATAGCTGATAGCTGCTCTTATTGTACCAGCTAAATACTAGGGGCTGAACCCTATTTTACCAAGGGATTAATTAGTGAGGTATTTAATTCAGACTGGAGACTCTTTTCCAGTTTGTGGAAGAGGGTAGAGGCCCTGCATAAATGAGAATGAGATACTTTAAAAAGAATTGTGACATGTCATTTAGGAACTTAAATTTGAGTGTCGATTTTTTTTTTTAGTGACACACACTGAAATTTATCACTTGTAATATGGATAACCTTTCAGGAAAAGACTATGAAACTGATAAGGCAAGATAAAGGCCACCGTCAAAAAATGCCAGTCTCAACGCTGATGAACTTTGCACTGCAGGATGTATAAATAAAATTGTACAGAGAGAGTCAATACAGCTTCATAATGATGAAAGGAAGTTGGAATGATGAATTAGAAGAACTAGAAAGCCACTTCCCTGAGAAAATGAACAACTTCTTCTTTAAGTTTTACTAGTTTCCTGTTCTTCACATGCACCACAGCCCATCAAGCACATCCTTAAAAGATAGGTAATTTTCAGTACTGAAAACACCATCTCATTGTTCCAGACCAATAAATAAATAAAACTTAGATTCACTTCTCAGACATGCTACTTTGACTCCTTAAAGAGCATATTTTCCCCCTCTTGGTAATAATAATTTGAAATTTTGCTTAATTTGTTTCAGTTCAGATTCACATTTCATGAGAGAACCCCGAACTGCTTTACTGAAACATAAAAGCAGCTTCATGGAACAATAACTAAGATTTTCTTTTAAACACACGCTATGATTTGACATTTTATGAGTGAACAGAGCTTAAAAGAGATGGCAGTAGAAGTTTATGCCCAGAGTGCTAAAATTGCTTGCATGTCCTGCATATAATTCAGGCTTAAGAATCGATTACTATAGCAAAGCATGGAAATCCAATATTTAATTTACTTACAAGGAATAAGTCACAAAAGCTGATACGTTCTGAAAGGACACGTGTCCGTTTCACTTACAGGCAAATCAACGTCTTTGTATGGAAATAAGAACAACATTTATTCACCACAATAGCAAAGGAAATCTTCAAAATATCTGAAAGTTTAGGTCTCAAACATGTCACTGCTTCTAGTTCTGTGTGTTACTTTGTGATCAAACTGAACGGTCTGTACATTTTGCTTTGTCTGTCATAATGTTCAGATCCACACAGTCACTGTAGCCTTTCTAAATGAGTTATACAATTTAGCATATATTAGCAGCTGATTTGAGCTGGTTCTTTAATTACTAAACCAGTAAAATTTGAAATAATAAAAAGCGTGTGATTATTTTGTATTTAATGGATAATTGTGTCCACATTAAGTGGGCAAAGGGGATGGAAAGATTTTGCTTTTCCTTGAAGAAAGGCTAAAGGACAGAAGGCAATTCCAAGACTTAGGAGAGCTGGCACAGCAAATAACCCACACTCATCTGGAAAGTGTGCTTTAATAACACCGGGGTAACGGTCCAGCCATTCACTTCCTAATAACTGAAATTTTATGAAGATCAGATTGCACACAGTGCAATGACATTGTGGCATCAGCAATACTTCTGCCAGCAATTTTTTTGTCCTTCGGTTAAAGCAGCATATTTTAGAAGTGCCTTTCACTACGTGTCAAGATTATGAGGACTAATTCAAATCCCCATTGGGCATATTATTTCAACAGACCTGTGAAATAAACTCCATATAGAAATGGTTGACTAGAGAAACCTCCTCAAACAGCACACTCAAAGACAGCTTTTGGTTTAAGATATTGGAATCTGATCCTGAAGAAGTTCCTTTCATCATCAGTGCTCAATAGTAGAAAAATATAGAGAGCAACTCAAACGTGAAAAGGAAATGCAGTGATTTTCCTCATGTGAGTCTTGCAAATACTTTAAAGCCACACCTCACACTCACCCAACACCATTTCTATCTTATTTGGTAGGTCAAACAGTTAGAAGCTTCTCGTAGTATAACTGATAGAATGAATTTAACATCTTAATTAACATAAAACATACTTCTTACCGTATCAATAGTGTCTTATCTGATTTAACACAACATGCCTATCAAGTCAGCAAGTCAAAAGTTTCTAACAGATTTGCTTCTAAGACAAATATAAAACAAATATTAAAGCTTCACATACAGAAGCATTTTAATTCATTTCCTTGAAAAAGAAAATGCCTTCACTTTGACTGTAACTGAATTTCACAACAAGCTGAGTCGATTTTACTAAAATAATAATAAAAAAAAGAGTCCCCAAGACCTTTTGAAAAGTATTATCTAGATTTTATTTAGTAAGTGTGAAAATACTATGTCATACCTTTGTCCCTTTTAAGCAACAAAGTAACAATATGGTATAGTGGCTTCATCTAGGAAGTGGCAAAGACATTTTAGCTTACGTCAGTAAATAACTTGTGTTTGCTTCCTGCAGTGCTGACATCCCTTTCTTTTGGCATAACTATGAATGCCTTTAGATTTATTTTTCTTTAAATTCACTTATTCTAAGAGTTAAGGGGATCTTTCCTTACCACACAGAAGCTGGTTACACATTTTTCACATAATCCAATAGCAAATGGGTATTACATCTCCCTGTCCATGTTCTCTCTTCACGGGAGGCAGAAATATGGTCTGTCCCCAGCTATCAGACTAGACTAGTTCAAGATGCACTTTTAACTCCTCACTTGTCCAGTTCAACCCCTTATCTGTCACTAAAAATATTGACTACTACACTAAGGCAAAATAAAACATTAAAAGCACAAACCTATAGCAGAAAAGAAGAGCTTGCTTCATGTTAACGCCATTAATACGTTAGCTCAGGCTTAGAAAGCTCTTCTGCATGATCCAAGAGTGGGATGAGCCTCTGGTACCTTAGTAATATTAGATTTAACTATGGGACAAGGCAGTGTTTCAAACAAAGAATTTTTTTTCTTGTGCAAAAATAGTTTTCCTTTCTGCTGAGTTAGTGTTATATTTATATATAGTTAAATTTACTGTAACGGCTGCAAGTTACCACTAAAGGTATCCTGGTAACATAATTTCATTTCTCACTATAAAAGAGGAATTGGGGAATAAAGAATAAACATGCTGGTTTGTATCATTTAGAGTTAGGAAGACCTAAGAGTTACAGAATAAATTTTCCTAGATAGATATTAGACAGTTCTTGCTTTCTTCTACAAAAAACCCCAGCCAAAACACAAACCCAAACCAACCAAAAACCAAGCAGAGGAAATGAGCTGATGGGGAGGTTTTTTAAATTTTGGATTAATAATCACATGGAAAAATCTGAAACACTAAGGTGTAAGGAAGGTGATTTCCTCAGAAGAGCAGCGTACATCACTTGCGTCAAGGGACTTCACAGTTTTCCAGTTGAAAAAGCATTTCATGGGCTAATCAAAAACCACAAAACAAATACATGTGTTGGGATACTCTCTAAAATAGAAAGCAAATATTCACTGCTAAATTTCTCTAAGTATATGAATATATATAAAAAACGATTTAAAGGCTCTCTGTGACTCCAACTTTTTAGCTGCAGGACCTCGGGCAGTATCTTCCCCCAGCTTGTCTGTACTAAAGATCACATAAGAACATTAAATGATAACAAACAATGTCTCCACAGCTAAAATACACATATACGTGGCATTTTGTACGCATACAATCTGGAGCAGAACGTACAGAATCACGATCACGACCCTGACTTCTTGCTTCAACGTAAGTTCCAAGCAACACGGTGTTCACCAGACAGTGAGAGACGCGAATACCTGGAGTCAACTCAATCAGACAGATCACAAACATTTAACAGGGTTATGGAAAACAAGTTTTGACTGCTTTATTCATTTCTGGATTAGCAGAAATACTCGAAATGCCAGCTACACAAGTCACATTTTACTAATACTTCCACTACGCATCTGAAAATAAAATGAATTGTGCACAGCAACGTTTCAAAACCAGATGAACCCCATCACATCAGCCTGAGAACAACAATTCTGGATAGCTGAGATGATTCTCAGCAGATAAGTAGACATAAAAATTTAATACCTTGCAGCACTTGTTTCTGCACAGGAAAAAAATCAGGATCTGCTGTAGCTTAATATGGGATACATTTGTAATAATGCGAGCACTATACCATCACTTTAAATGTCAGTATTGATATTCAGCATGATTTCCTATGTATGATGGCTCAAGTCAATTATAATGACAGATAGCATCCTACTGGCTTATCTGATTACCTCTGACCTTTTAACAGCTGCAGAGAGCCAAAACAGCCCGAAAGAAGAACTCATGCATATATGACACAAAGCTGGAATTTCATATCTGAGCCACAGTCAAGAACACACTGAATGTCAGCAGATTTCTGACAAAGCCTATAGCAAATAATTTCTTGGATGGTTTGGCACCACAACAGCCTGTCATTTATTATGGCTGCGTACTGACAGGAGACATAAACTTGATTAATTTTATATCAATACATGATATAAAAGTCATTACAACACATAGTTCATTTTAAAAACTTGGAATCCACTACCCAAAGTAACCATTCATTTTGATTATTATTTCTTTTATCAGAAGCTTGGTTAGGTGATTTAAGGCTGCACGGGCTTCACAGGGAAACCAAAGGGGGGG
>JANHGN010010016.1:161667-194283 GCA_024605025.1 Megaceryle maxima | reverse complement strand
GGGTTTTTTTTTTTTGTTTGGTTTTGGGTTTTTTTGGTGGTTTGTTTGGGGGTTTTTTTTTCTTTTTTTTTTTCTTTTTTTTTTTTTTTTTTTTTTTTCCTGCACCATCTACTTCATTAATGAAACACCAAAATGTTGAGATTATATTCTGGATGGTAATAATGTGATAAGTGCGTCCTGTTCTCCATTCCAAAAGGCCCTACATAATGGTGTTTCTGATTAGGCCTGTAACAAAGTGTATTACACAATTTTTTCAGTTCTTACAGCTGTGTAAAGTGCTGTGAATTTCACAGAGAAGTACATCAGGGGGTAGTTTTGTAATTTTTCAGCTAGCTTCAAGGTAACCTCTTGCTTCAGTCTGAGATAGCTCAGATCCCTCAATGTTTGCCTTCCAAAACACCACATTAGTGCTAAGAAAGCATAAAATACTGCATGGTGAGTCTTTTAAACAGCACTATTTTTGTGAAAATGGAGGCATAATAGCAAGCTAATGATTCTACTGTGTCTGTATGTTTAATAAACCAAACAGGTTTATATTTAGACTCTGTATATAGTCACCAGCTACCTCTTAGTTGCAATGGTGATTTGTATTCTCTTAGTGCCTCTGGTCTCCACTCAGGAGTTGAAAGAAATATCTGTGTAAGCACCGTATGCCTGTGTGGCCACAGGTGATGGCTCTTGTCTGAAGAGGTTTCTTGTTTAAGGAGGGACCGTTCTGTTCTGTTGACAATGAATAATGGCATACGGGAGATGAAAGGGAACATTGCCTTCTCCGGCTTAGTGTTAGCTTAGTGAGATTTTAATTGTTCTCTTGTCTTCTGTGTTATCAATTATAACGGCGCTTTCTGTGCTCTGGGATTCAACAAATGGTATGGTTTATTGTGAAGCCTGATATTCCCCAGTAAGAAATACTTAATCAGATACTTAAAAACATCATGAAAGAATATTTTGAAGTTTTAGTCTGAAATAGTGAATAACGTCTGCTTTCACTGCCCACATTGGGGCTCAATAACCTTCCTAATTGCCTACCACCTACCTCAGCAGAACATTGAAGAGTAGTTACAGGTGTTATACAATATTTCAAAACAACACAGATTAATTAGATTGCATCATACATTTATTGCTACCTTCATATTTACTCTGACAGGAATTCTTTGCATTGCTTTCAATTTAGTATAATATGGGTTTGTATTTGCTTTATGAAGAATCCTGACAAAGACAAATATTAGGCAGTTATAGTAATTAGGCTGGACTTGGTATCTGGATAATAAATTTAAATATGGTTATCTACCTGACATTTTATTCATATCGTGGAAGCTTCTGTCAGTTGCTTCAAAGACAACTTTGTGATACTTTAAGGAACAGGAAATATTTCAAAACAAAATGCAAACTCTTGCAGCATTTTTAATTTTTTTTTCAAGTACTACCTGATAGCAGCTGGAAAGATTATCTGCATTTCACAAGTGCAAAGTGCAAATCCATCAGTGGCAATGATGTTTGCAATGCAACACACAGCATCAGTGTATTCAAAATCATATAGAATCATATTCATGGCTGCATTCATAACACTGACTAATATTTATGGTTATATTTTCATTCTTAGGACTCAATAAAAACTGCTTATACCTCTACATTTTTTACCTTCATTTGAAGGTGCTGAAATGATCTTTCTAATTGTTTGATTTCCTTTGGAGGGGAATGATATACTTTGAGAATGGAATAAGGCAAGGAGTGATTTTCCCTCTCCCTCTCCCTCTACTCTTTTTTTAAATTTTCTCCCCTCCTAAAGTTTACCCTTTTGATACCTGGAAAGAAATGGGCTTCTCCATGCTCTGAGTCAAACAAGAATTGTTATAAATCATGAATGTTAAAAGCCTTTATTCATCTGACTTTTCCTAGATTATTATGTCTGCTTGTGGATCCATAGGAAATCTTGAAGGGATCCCTGCTCTTCTGTGAGGGATGCACAGAAGGCAGCTCAGCTTTGTCACACAGTTTGACATATCAGGTCTTAATCTTCCAAAGTTTTTCATGGTCATTGGAGGGATACAGAATCAGATATAATACTGCTTTGTTTCAGTACAGCAATCTCTGCATTGTTCTGTTTTGTCCATGTTGAATCAGGATCTTTGTGGTGTTCTGGTAGAATTATTCAAACTATCCCCTTAAGGGATAGTCCATGACAGGTGGTACCTCTTAGTTTCCAGTTTGTAAACACAGTAGAACAAAACTATTTTCAGTGTCATCTGTAAATATAAATACACAATGGATTCCATTAATATACAGCATGAGGTTACAGTCAAACTGCATAATATTAATGTTGCATTCAAATTCCTTCCAAAGTTAGTCCTAACTTCTGGGAAAAGAGTAGAAGAGAGTGCAAGATGTATGCGTGTACTCCATACTCAAGTTGTTGGGAGCAGAAATATCTATGTCTATTTACTTAGACTTCTTGTTCCTTTTGAAATTACTTTTTTTGTTTGGTTTGGTTTCTCTGAATCACTAGGAAATCTACATTTGTGTTCCCAAGTATTTCAGACACATCCTGCAGATACAGCTAATTAAGAGACAGCCACTGGTTGGAGTTTCCCTTAGTGCTTTCCACTGATTTGTTTTTGTTTATGATGTGCTTTGTTTGCTTCATTTCTGTCATACATTTGTGCAGTCTTATTTAGCCTTCAGATCCTCAAGTTACTGGAGCATCAGTGCACACGGCATGAAAAGAAATGAGTCATTCACCCATTCCCAATCTTTTGTTTCCTTAGCTGATTGAAGGGTTCAATAAATTACTGTGGTTCATAATGACTATAAAAGTTAAACACTATTTTTATCTATTCAGCTGTGTTTTAAATACAGCATGGGGATCTATCATTCTGTCATGGAGAGAGGCTCTGGAAGCATTTGACAACTTATAATCTTTCCTCCTTCACATATTCATGAGAGAGGAAGATTATGCATGCAAGCAATAACTTTACACATTAATTATTGAGTCAGATATCAGGAAGACCCTAACTTCATGAAAGACAATGCACAGAAATACTTTGATTTGAAGAAAAGATAAATTTCAAGGGCAAAAATCCTCAGGTTTGAATAACAACAGATAATTTCCTGCCCTTCCTTTTCTATCCCTTATCTAAGTTTCAGGCTAGCATATCTATATTATGAAAAGTCCCCAAGGAAGAACAGAAGTGAGCAGCAGGAGATACAGCTGTTCTTTGGGCTTGTTAATGGGTTTGAGCAGTGCCTGATTGGTGCCTATTACAGGTGGTGTAATGAGATCCATCTCTCAGTGAATCACTTGTGTTTCTTGGCACTCTGTAGGGAGTGAGCAGGAGCATGACCCTATAAATTCCTACATTTTGATACATGACTTTCTTGCTGGAAAGAAGATGGAGCAAGCAAGTTGCCTTGCCCAGACTATGCAGGGTAAATGGTGGGCTTCTAGTCCATATTTCTCCCCTCCTTATTACCTTGTTGTCTGACTTACTGAACCAGCACACCCATCTCAGCGCATCAAATGGCGCTGAGGTAGCCCCTTTTTTTTTTTTTTTGTTTATGGCTGTTGGTGATTCATCCTACTGACTCCAAGTAATTTAAATGGCTGTATTTTGGAAACCCCATACATTCATTCTTAGACTATTAGTGGGTTTTTTTGATGCTAGCACTTATAATTCATCTTGGAATTTTACAGGAATAACTCACTGAAAGGATGTGCCTTAAAGAGAGAAAAATGCTTCTATTGCCCTTCCATCTACACACGGTAACATGGAGACAGTGCTTGGCAGGAGTTAACCCATGCTCTTGAATAATCTTTTGCAGATAAAAAAAAAATGGAGGCATACTGAGCAATTCTTTTAATTCATGAGACAATTGGATATGAGGCTTCCCACAGCCATTTTTTTTTTTCAGATGGCATCATCTGGATATGAAATAAATTTAGTGCAGAATGAGAGATGTTGGCTTTAACCTGCAGAGGTTTGTGATAAACTCTGTGGTTTAAATCATAAATATTAAATTTCTAATAATTTTAAATTTTTCTGGATATTGCACATGATAAGAAAAAAGCAATTAAAGTTATCTACATACATGTATGTAAGTGAATGAACACAGTAGCAATGACACTTGGCACTGATGCATAATTTGTTCTGTGTTCAGCCTTAATATATCCTCCTCTACAACAGGGGTCCAGGTAAGATCTAGGTTATGTAGTTTGCAATTGCCATGGTTTTTATACTTTTGAGGCTTTATCCTGTGGTCACAATTGTTTTGCCAGAAATTGTATTAGTGCCTCCTAGAATATACTTTTTTTTTTATTTTATTATATTTTATTTTTTGAGATGTGCATAGATATGCTTTTAACCTATCTTTGCACAAAACAGATATGCCTCATAGACTTATTCTGCCTATGTTTCTTCATAGTAGTAGACTTGGAAAAAATGCTACTCTGAGAACGTTGTTACACATCAGAGCTACTCTCAAGAAAGCACAGAAAAATGCATTGTTTGAAAGATATAAACCAATATAATTTTAAAACTTCAGAAATTTCTACAGCTTGAGGTGGTTGTTTCACATTTGTCTCCAATTCATGTAATTTACTTCAGTTAAACCTATTTTCCTTGCAGGCTGTCCTGTTTATGACTATCTTCTATTAGAATTCCCTCATTAAATTATTACGTTATCATTGCATTCATGTTGATTATCTGCTTTTCAGGCTTCTTACTTTTTTTCTTTTTTTTGTTAAAACACCATAAGGCTGTTTGTTCTCTTGAATTTCTTTCAAGAAGTTTTTTGTGGTGTTTGGAATTCATTCTAACCTATGTATGCTCTTATGAAACGTCCCCACCATATCCAAGTGCCTTTTGGTTGCCCACTAATGAAAAGTGCTACCACTTGAGACTTGTTCTTTTTCTCACCTTTTCCCAAAGGAGTAGTGTTTTTTTTGAGGAGGTGAATTGAGTATTTATGTTAGGAGACATTGAAAAAGAACCATACCTTGTCCTCCCAGCAAGAGCTTGAGACAAACCATCAGGTATTACAGTCAGCGTTACTGGCTTAAAAAAAAAGATAAGAACACTGAATATTTGTTTACAGTCTTTTAGATTGTTTAATCAGAGAAAACAGAAAATTGACATTTCTTGATAGAACATTTAGGAAGATTAATCCTGTCATAGTTTCATTAAAAAAATTGGCTTGATTCTGATAGGATGTCTTTCAAACATTCATCTTCCCCAGAATATACATTTACAATAAATGTGGAGCATAGTTTTGATAGTCTCAGATTGAAAAACAGAGTATTTCTGCTTTAATGAATGTCACTTCAATCCTAACTCTGAGGACCCTGCACCTCAGGGCAAGAAAAATGAGTTACTTCAAGTACGTCCTTTAAAGAAATTTAAAATTTATCAGTGTTTTAAAGGTAATTGGCAAAAGCACACTTTTAAGAATTAATTTCTGTGTTACTTAGCAGTCAGTTAAATATGTTGCTGTACTGATTCTGGTCCTAATTTATATATTTGGAAAAAACATAATCTATTAGTCAACAACAGTGTATAGCCTTTGCAAAACAGATACATAACTTCATTTCAAAGGAGTGCAGGGTGGAGATGTTTTGTTCTATAAAATATTCAATTTCCCAGATAGTTTCTTTTCTTATTTTTATAAATCAGAAAGTGTTAGGTGCAAATGCATATAGTACATTTCCACCACAAGCTTTAGTTTTTTTTAAAAAAACCTCAATGATCTCCACTCAATCAATCAATCATCTTTTTTTTTTTTTTTTTTCTTCACATCCTACAGAAGAGAAGTTATAATAGTTTATCTTAAAATTCTGTGATTTTTCTGGATGGAAACCTATGAACATCCTGTTTCTGTAGTAGATCAGAGGAAGAAAATGATTAAGATGAAAAGTTTTTTACTATGAGGGTGGCCACACACTGGAAGAGGTTGCTTAGAGATTTTGTGTAGCGTCCATCCTTGGAGTCATTCAAAACCCAACTGGACACAGTCCCAGACAGCCTGCCATAGGTCACCCTGTGCTGAAAGGGGGATTGGACTAGATGATCTCCAGGGGTGCCTTGCCACCTCAACTATTCTGTGATCCCCGTTGATTACAGCAGTGCTCACATTAGCTGAAAAGACTTTCCAGTAAGGACACAAAAAGCTGTTAAATTTTGCTGCATTGTTTCATGTCAACATTTTCACTTTCCCCACCAATACAAGTGAATTAATTTAAATTAAAGATAACATATTGCAGTCCCTTAGGAGTAGGAGACAGCAGTACTCAATGCTTAGTCCATCTCTTTGCTATTTTGAGATGGCTTGATTTCATGGTACTAGTCTAACACCTGTGAGTAGCATTGTTCATTTATTCTAATGAAAAGAAAAAGCTAAAACCCTCCTCAGTGTGTGTATCTCTCTGGATTATATATATCTGTGCAGATACTGCTGTTTATGTAGTGCTGTGTTCCCTTTTTACCTTGTGTAGCAAGTATATGGGATTTAGAGGGTTACTCATTAACTACTGAGTAACCTGTTCCCTTGTGACAGGCAATCCCTAGTCTTCCCTGGGAAGAAAACATTGACAGCAAGAAGAAAGCTTAAGTGGGGACTTCAGAAAGCTGGTGCTTCTGGGTTTTGAGTTCTGCAAGAATTCATCCCTTGTTTGCTAGTTTACAGGTCACTTCAGCCTTTGTGCTGACTAGTGGGGCTCTCCTTTACTGAGATATTTGGAGCCACAGGCATTCTTGAAAATGGGTTTATTTTCATTAAAAATGTATCCACAGAAGACAAATAAATGAGCTTCCTAAGTTTGAGACACATCTCCCTAGTTATGATGGATTACATCTAATCAAAGGCTTTGTGTGGTATATACAGCTGTCTAGGAGTTAGTAAGTTTCTTTAGAGAAATGCATAATTTCATTAGGAACGCAGGCCATGAAATAGCTCAGAATTCTTCAGTATAGCTAAGAGTTTGTCCATAGGGTCTTCTACAGGAAGTCCTGAGCTTATATTTTGTAGTGTGTTAGCCTTACAAGATCTAGCTCCAGATGTGAAACGACATTAGCATAGAAAAATACCGGAGTTGTTAGACTCTGCTAAACATCTGTATTCATGCTGGTAACTGAGTTTTGGATCCGTACAAATCAGTCCTTCAAGATTTTATCTTCTTCCTAGCAGAAGCAGAATTATGGGATGAAGCTGACATGTAATTTCTTACTCTTTAGTACAGAAGCAACCAGGGGCTTGTTCTGCATTTCTTTATTTTTTTGGGTGGCTTATTGAAAACAACATGAAACACAGAATTGCACCATTTAACTTGTGGGTGCCTTTCACACTGTTGCAGATCTGTGTGCATGTTGCAAACTACACTGTACCTGCCATTCCAAATTTTCCTTCATTTGGAAGTTATTTTAATCTGGTATTTTTTGGTAGTTATGGGGTTATTTTCCCTAGAATTAAATTAATTTTGAGTGTCATGATATGTCATGTGATGATGTGATTTTGGTACAGCTTGCTGTGAAAGTTCAGTATTTTTTACTTGCTACCTATAAGAAATACTTGCATGCTTGTGGTATTGCATGAGTTTTGTGTATAGAAGATGACTGTATCGATGTGTACTACAGTTTTTCAGATAAAGGTCTTTTAGGGGAAAGATGCTTATGAAAATAATTGCATTTGCAGTATCTAAACAGAAAAATAGGGTGACAAATGGTTCAGGTTGGAAGGGACCTTTAAAGATCACCTAGTCCAACCTCCCTGCAGTGAGCAGGGACATCTTCAATTAGATCAGGTTGCTCAGAGCCCGCTCCAACTTGACCTTGAATGGGACTTCTTCCACCTCTGTGGGCAACCTGTGCCAGTGTTTCACCACCCTCATTGTAAAAAATTTCTTCCTTATGACTAGTCTGAATGTACCCTCTTTCAGTTTAAAGCCATTGTCCTTGTCCTGTCAAAGTCTTGCACTCAACAAGTCTTTTGACGTTTGGGGTAGGGTTTGTTTGGTTTTGTTTGCTGCTTTTATTGGTCTTCTGAACACTGAACCTCTGATTAGCAGTTATGGCTTTTTTAGGGTATGTCTAGCTTGTCTTTCAGATGGACACTGAAAGTGAGGGGGTTGTGTGTGTGTTGTTTTAAATGTATTTCTTATGCTATATAAACTATTTGGTTTGTAGTTTTCACTTGTGTAGTGAAACTTCTTGGGAAAATACATTTAATTTTCATTAATTGCAGCTATAAAGTAGCGGAGAAACAGATAGAGATGTGTGTAATATTTCCTGTTGTGATGTTTGAGACAGAATAGATGAATGAGTCATTCATTTAAGTAGCAGTGCTGATAATGAAGGCTTTAATAAAAATATTAAATTCTGTCATTGTCATCTGCCTGTGCTCAGGCTCCTGATCCTGAGATTGACAATCCCAGGTTGTCCAGGTCTGCTGCAAAGCAGCCTGCTCTGGCAGTCGCCCACTGCTGCTCTGCCTGCTGACCCTTTTTCCCATCATAACTTCCAGAAACCAAACTATTTAAGTGTGCAAGGTGAAGGGAGCTGACATCTCCATCAGTGATGCAGGGCTACATGCAAGTCTCACTGCTGTGGAGGAGGCAGGGCTGCTGCTCTTGGGAAGGAGGGAAAGAGTGATTGAATTTTTAAAATAAATACTTCATTTCTGTGAGTGTGTGCATGCAAGAGTTTTGATGTGTTTTGCATGCTACTGATGTTATAGTACGTGTGGTTGCTGCTTGTTTTCAGCTGATGTCTCCACTGCTCTTTTTTCTCTCACAACTGAGTATCAGCTTCTGCCCTTGTCTGATCTACAATTACCACCCCCTATAACTTATGCCTCCCACTTTTTCTCACAGAAAAATAATGAGTTCTACTGATTATTTTCCTTATTCCTTCCTACTCCCTCAGCACCAAGCCTCACTAGCCTCCCCACTCCAGGAGGGGGAAATGAAAATAGCAACAGAATTACTAATTCTTCTGTGTCAGTCTCTTATTTGCTGCTGTCAGTTCTCTCCTGTAACTCAGGTTCCTGGGGAGAAGGGTGAAAATGCAAGGGGTTGCTGGGACCTTACATTTTCCTGCACAGAAAGTTAGTAATGCACCAGTTTTTCAGTTGCATGGAACTACATGAGGAACCCTAAGTACAATTTTTAAATTACTATATTAGCAAAGAGGGCCCAACCCACTTTTTTCTTTTATTATTTTTTTTATGAAATAAACACTGTTTAGTTAATTATTGCTTGTTGTTAAAAACAAAGCAAAAGAAAACAAAACCTTTATTAGCTTAAAAAATAGATCTGTAGAATTAGCTACTTTTTAAGCATAGCAATAAACTTGTTTTTATTTAACTAATTTGAGATACTTTTCTCTAAAACAGCAAGAAAAGTAAACCCTCCATTCATGCTGTGTTTAAAGCAATTTTGAAAAATTTGAACTGGTAATACCAGGTCTATTTTGTTTCTCTAATCAGATGTTTATGAAAAATGTGTAATGTTCCATCTAGGCCTGATTTCCAACTGAAATCAAGTATGTCAGAGCTTGCCAAATTAATTGTATCCAATCTGGTTAGCAGTAATTGTTTTTATTTTTGTTTTGTTTTGTTTTATTCACTAAACAGAACTCTAACATTTCCTGGAAAAGGGCTGGGATGAGTTTTTGATAGTCTGTAAAAATCCATAGGAGCAAAAGTGGCTTTAGCATTAATCCATGCCATGCTAAAATTGCAGATGGCATCCTAGTGCTGGAATGACGTTTCTCACCACTGGGATTTGCCTCCCCTTAGCTCTCTCACATCAATTTAATCCATCTTAGTGAAAACTATGAACAGCAAATGGTACTTTACACTTGCTGCAGAGCTGCCTGGTTCATCTCCAGTGCTGCTTGTGGATATACAGGTCCAAGCTGAACAGTTTAATTTGGCTCTGGGTACAGCTGCCTGCTAGCAGGGCTGGATCCTGCTGGGGTCAAAAGGTGTCCTGGAGCTCAGGGCTTCGCAGGACTCGTAAGTGTCTTCTGCCCCAATCATGGCAATACTGCTGCAAGCAGCAGAACTGATGGACTTAGAAGCATCAACCTTCTGTGAGACATCACCTCTTATGCAAGCTAAGAGCTACCAGCTCTTGTTGTTCTGTTGAGTGCAAGAGCAGCCAAGGATAAGGGATGCTTAACTTTCACAGCAGTACAAGAGCTTCTGTCAGCTGCTAAATGGTATCTTGCAGCTGTAAGGGTTAGTTGTCCCCACATTGTCTCTCTCTCCATTGAGAGATGTTCTTTGAAAATTTCCCCTTCTTGCAAAGCAGAAGTTGTGGGGTTCAGGTTTTATTTGGTGTGGGGTTTTTTTGTTTGTTTCATTTGTTTTCTTTTTGTTGTTGGGCTTTTTTGTTGTTTGTTTGTTTTTTGTTTGTTCGGTTGTTTTTTTATATAACACCACTTTGCATGCTGATGGCTTTTAATACACTGGTTACTAGTGCTCTGCTCTTGGGTGCTGTAATTCTGCTTCATCCGTGTAGGTGAATTGCTAATGATTTGCCTAAATTCAGATCCATAGTGAAACTCAAAGGTGAAACCATGCACTGTGATCCCTGATGCCTTCTCTAACTAGTAAACTTGTAGGAGTGGTTG
This sequence comes from Megaceryle maxima, assembly GCA_024605025.1. Classification (NCBI taxonomy): domain Eukaryota; kingdom Metazoa; phylum Chordata; class Aves; order Coraciiformes; family Cerylidae; genus Megaceryle; species Megaceryle maxima. Next base: position 183,661 of record JANHGN010010016.1, on the reverse strand, counting down.
TCTTTACTGAAAGAAAGTTCTGTCTTGATTGAACAGCCATGTGGGAACATTGTTTTTTTTTCCCAGGTTGGCACAAGTTCTCTAACTGTGCCACCATGCTTCCCACATGTTATGGCTGCCATTCAATCCTTATGAGCCATGGTGGTTTAGATGTGGTTTAGTGCCACTGTGTAAGAGGAAAGGTGGTCATGGCAGTGACAGAAAATTTGTTCTTAGACAATAAAGACAACTAGAAAAGTTTTCAACTGTGGTGCTGCAGGAAATAGTGTTTCCTTCTATAGACTCAGCAGCCTAAATTGATAGATACATTGCTTCATAGTTCAGCAAAGTCAATGTCTTAATTAATCAGAAATGTCTTCTGATGGAAATGGGGTCTGATTATTTATCATTATGGAAAATGTGCTGGCTTTCCATAGATAAAGTAATTTTTTATATGGTCAAAAGTTCTTTTTCTTTTAGAGCATAATATAGCTATTCTCTTTCTTCACAGCACTGCTTGAGCTGGCTGTTGTCTTTAATTCTCTTTTAATGACACTCATTTTCTACAGATTGGAAAAATTTTCCTGAGGGCACCTAGTTTTTCAGTGGCTGGAGCATCTTCCTCAGAACTACTCATCCTCACCCTTTTTGCATACTCTTGTATTTTTGAGATTCATCTGCCTTATTTTGCTGAGTATTAGTCACAGGTTCTCCTTCTTCCTTTGTTCTTTCTTTTGGCAGATCACCTTACTTTCTGTTTTCACTCCATTACCCACTTATTCTTCTATAAGCTATAATACTTACCTGCCTCCCTTTTCTGTTCCTCAGCGAAAAGGGGAGACCTTATCACTCTCTACAAATGCCTGAAAGGAGGTTGTAGCAAGGTTAGTGTTGGTCTCATTTCCCAGGTAACAAGTGATAACACAAGAGGAAACAGCCTGAAGTGGCATCAGGGGAGGTTTACATTTGATATTAGGAAAATTTCTTCACCAAAAGAATTGTCAGGCATGGGAACAGGCTGCTCTGTTAGTGGTTAAGTCACCAACCCTGGAGGTAATTAAAAGATGATGTGGTATTTTAAAGTGCAGATGTGGCACTTAGGGACATGTTTCAGTGGTGGACTTACCAGTGTTAGTCCCTCAATAGCTGGACCTGATGATCTTAAGTGTCTTTTCCAACCTAAATATTTCTGTGATTTACAAAAATTTTTGCTCTTCTTTCCTTCCATTTCACATCTTATTTTCCTCATTTCTCAGGGTGTTTGGAGCACTCCAAACTTATCCTTCAAGCCTGATTCTTCTGTTACTGGTTTTGCTTTTGTATCCTCTCTTCAGGGCTAGAAGATTCCCATTTTCCTCATCTGGGAATCTGCTATCAAAATCTTCTTTTCCAGATTTGCAGGTTTTCAGTATATCTCACCTTCCCTCTTATATTTTTTCATTCCCCATCCAAATTTTGCCTTCACCCTCAGCTGTGGCTTTAGTCTTGGGATCTTTTCTTTTGTGGAACCTGTTAGATTACATTTCTTACACATATGTATTCCAGAGCCTGCTTATTGAAGTGTAACTACTCATTGTAATGGTCTTCTCTCCATGTCCCATCTTCTGCTGCCTTGACAAACACTTAACTCCTCCTACAAAAGCATTAAAAAAGAAAAAGCTCCCAACAATGTCTCCCACCTTTAACTTCACATGAAAACTCCAGTGTTTCTGTTTTGTTGACTTTGTCACTGGCTATTTTATCAGTGAGCTTTAGTTAAGGCTAAAAAAGTACTGAAATTGACTTTTGTAGGGTTTCTTTCACAAGCCTGGTTTATCTGAAGAGTTGATTTCTTTCTTTGCTCTCCATTGGAGTAATCTTGCTCCAAAGCTGCAAAAAACATCTTCTAAATAGTTAGGAGTTGCATCTACCTTAGACTTCTGCAATAGTGACTACTATCTCTGGGAACACTATGTTCTCCATATGTTCATTGGTGGGGAACAGGAAGTTTTAGTTTAGGATTTAGTGGACCTGCTTAGACAAAATATTTTGTGGGAGAAAAAGCATGCAAATTGCTACAGCAGGTGGCTTTGATGCATTTTTTCTCTTTTATCTTCTCAGAAAGATAAAACCACTCAGACCAACAGTTAGGTCCAAACTTCCATTCTTAGTTATTTTTTGCTTGGCAGATATTTTTTTGCTAGAAACTGTTGCAGTGAATATTGCTTTTTCCTTGAAAGGACTGCTGTGTTACTCAGCAACCTTGTTTCTGATGAATTTTAAAATATTTAATAAAGCAATTGGTCTGTAGAAAGCACTATTTCAATTGTCTTTATGTTCTTATGTGATGACTGAAGAGATTGACAAAGTAGTACTTTGTGTAATATCTATACTTATTTCCAAAACAGAAGAAGATAGATGTTTTCACTTTAGCATAGAATTCCCTACAGTACTTATCAGGCTTTACAGTCTTAACATTTTTAATCAGTTGTAAAAGATCCTCTTACTCTCTGATTTATATAATAGACCTTAGCATTTCTATTTTTGCTTCATTTGACTCCAGAATGTTTCAAATGCTAAAAAAAAAATTGTCATTTTGTTATACTTATTTTCATCATAATTTTTTCAATATATCATTGTTGATTTTTAAAGACAAAAAAAAAAAAGCCATATCCTTAAAACAAAAGAGATATAATATTTAATATCAAGAATATTACTGGCATTTTATGTGACTGTTTTTCCTCAACATCATATTGACTGAGATTTTCAAGGGACTAATGACTGGTCATGTTTTTTGAATTCTCCATCTGCTGGACAGCTTTTAATGCCTTATGGGGACTGTTGGACTCTTTCTTCTCTCCCTCCCTCTTTTGATAGCAGAATTATAGTTATATAAATGTTCCCTGGCAGTCCCAGATGTTCGTGTTATGTGGTAGTACAGCAGTCCCTGCATTGATGTGAAAAATGCTTTCTTGCTCCTTAGTTTTCATTCAGTTTCAAGCACCTCTTTTGGTCATAAGTGATGCTTCTTCTTCTCCTGTCCAGTGGGTGACACTGACCATGGGCTGAGGATCTTCCAGACATGTTTCCTGGCTGTCAGCATTCTCAGTGGGCTGTCCTGCTGAGAGCAGACTCAGAGTAGCTGGTGGCAACATGCATGGGTCAGGACTGAAAGCAGGTGGTGGAGAAGAGGCAGGTGGCTGCGCAGTGAGACTGCTCTGTCTTACAGCACCAACTTAATAACACAAGTAAATCAGTTGCTTGTGACTGACTGGCAAAATGAAGGTCAGTTCCAGTCAAAGCAGAAACCTTGGCAGAAGCATATGTCTTACTTACCTGTGATAGTTCTAGAATTTTTGAGCCTAATGCACACTTACTCTCAAAACTAGCAACAGTATTAATGTATAGACAATTGTTTCAGTCTTAGCATTTTCATAGCAGTTGCTTGAATGAACTAATTAAATTAAAATGCCTCAATTTTAGTTTTTCAAGGTACTGTTGTATTTGTCAGACAGGTTTGGAGACAGATCACAAATCAATCTTTTCTGTGGCAGATACTGCAGGAATTGTGTAACCTCACCGGTAGGCTTTAATTACTTGCTGAATGTGTTTTGACTATCTTGAAAATGTCTAATTCTAATTAACTGCTGGGTTTTATTCAGGACCTCCAAACAGGAGGCTGAGTATAAACATGTGAAGCTCGTAACTACACCTGTTCAGTGTCTTTGCCTGGTCATGGAGGCCTATGAAGACAGATGAGCCAAGAGGGTATTGTTGACAAAAAGTTTAAAACTGTACACCTGTAGGGTGATGTGTAAAGTGTCTATCTGACCTCCTTTAATAATTTTTGCCTCACAGTTTTATTATTGCTATGCAGTTTTCCTGAAATCTGTAAACTCAGGGTTACCTACAATGAAGAATTTGTTACTAATGCTTGGAATCAGGGAGTGAGAAAAAGGAGGATTGTGGTGTTTCTTAAAGATAAAGTTTGCATTTAAAAAGCTGTTACAATTATACCTTTGATTCCCTCTTTACACATTATGTACTCTTCCTCAGAGCCAACCTTTCTGGGTGCCGGGAAGAAGCATTATTTCACAAATGCAATTACAGCTGGGGCAAAAATATTTAGGAGTCATAAGGCAGTGTCCTTACAACAATTTAAAGTAACAAGAGGCTAGTGCACAATCTGTCCAGTTGGCAACAAAAAGGAAAAATTTGCTTATGAGTGAAGGGTAAGAGCACTTTAACTTGGAACAACTCAGTAGATGATGCAGTTGCTAGGTAATGTCTTTCATTTCTGGAAAACGTCTTGAGGTGAAAGCTAATCAATAAGGTAGATACAGCGTGATGTCATTTGTTGCCATGGTTTCTGAACTTAGCAGTCTGTTATCTGCAAATAATATTGATGGTTGCTATGCAGTTGAGTATTTTCATATTGTTGTTTTGCCATTATAAAGCTCTTTAATCTTGGCTAAAGATTCAAAGAGCAGAGTGTCTAGGAGTTTAAACATTTTAATAGATAGGCTTGTATTACAACCCTAAAATATCTTGAAATTTACTATCTAATAAACAACAGGCATCAGCAGGAAGTGAACAAGGTTAACATTTTTATGATTAAAGTTCCACAAAGCAGTTGACATTTTCTAGTAAATTAATCTGCAAATTAAATATCTCTGTGGAATTGGTGTTATGACTCATTACATGGCAGATCGAGTAAAAAAGGGGTAAGCAGTCAATCCTCTGGATGATAGGGCAGTCAAACGTATAAAGCTGCAAATGGCTCAAAACACATCACAACTTCTTGAACAATATCCTTGTGCCTCATATACCTTTCACTGTTGGTCTGTGCCTCTTTATTATGATTGGGTTTTGCTAGAAAATACAGCAGCTTATGTTAAGCATCAGGCAGTTGGACAGTCTGAAAGGGAGATGAGACTTATTTTTCATGATAATTGTCAAGGTGAAGGAAGAGCATTATCAATTCAGGTCCTTTAAATTAAACACAATACTTCATTTTTCATATTCTATGGAGAAGATGTTAGTTTTAGTAGAATGTCGTATATCCTTTACTTGATTTATTGGCATCTCTTTACAGTAGTTTTTCTCAATAGTTTGAGTTATTGAAAGCATTTTGGAGAGAAAGATTGAAAAAAAGATGAAGATAGAGCTCAGTGCAAGCTAGAGAAGGTAACACAGGGTGATCTGAAAGATTAGGTGATTTGTAGAAGTACAAAATATTCAGTACCCAGCAGCGTAACACTTTAAAGGAAGGGAGGGCCCATTGGACAAAGTGGAAAGAGGAAAAAAAACAATAGAGAGAAAAGCAGAAAAGAAAGAAGCTGCTGATAGAACTATTTTTACTTCTTTTAGAAGAAGGGAGGTGAGGAAGGGTGGAAAAATATCAGATGATGGCCTGCTGAATTGTAGGGCTTTTACATCTTCAGAGTGACACTTGCCATGCTGTCCAGTTTTTATCTCATTCCCCAACAGATTCCTCCTCTTCCGTTTTGACTGTTCTATGCCTTAACAATACATTCCTTTAGAAAGCATTTTGACACCTTCTTTTTTGTCTTCTTCACACATCTCTCATCTGTGCAGTGACATTGACTATCACATTTTTTTTGAACAGAGAAGTAATTGCCTTCGTAGTCCTACTTGTTGTCTTAACATAGTGAGTGAATTGTCAAGGGTGTGCCCCCAATGGGAGACCTGAGGAAGATGTCAGCAGGAAAAGCAACGCATATGTCTAAAATCCTGCTCTTGCAAAATGGGCAGGGGTGTTCTCAATGACTCCTCTTCTGGAACTCCTCTAGAAATTCCCTGTTGGCTGTGCAGAAACACAATAGCAGCCTTCAATGAGCGTATTGTCAAAGCACAGCTACTCAGAGGAGGCAGATGGAGGAGACATGCCGGCTTGATGATGATAGCAGATGTCAACAAGTTAACAATTTGAAAAGGAAACCAGCAACACAGCAGTGGTTCTTACCCAAATGTTTAAAGAGAGGGAGGAGAAGGAAAAAAAAAATTAAAGAAAAAAGAAAAGCGTCATGGAAAAGAAGATACAAATCAGCAGTGCTGATCAGCAAGAGCTGTAAAAGACTATCTGCTGCTAAATCTCTAAAGTGGTGCTGTTGAGTGGATTTATCTAAAGAAGTATTTCACTATTAGGCTGTCACAAAGAGAGAGCATTTACTTTAGATGCCATATGCCAACTGTGCAATTAAGCTTCCAGTCATACATCCCATGTATACTAAAGTCAGGGGCAAGTCTCAGCCATTTGCAATTGCTGTTGCATAACTCTTGCTTTTACAATCCTGGATATTCTTTAACATACTTATCTTTTATTTCTCTGGGGTTTTTCTCTTAGGGATATTTATTTTCTGTGTTTTGGTTTTTGTTTATGTTTTGGGGGTTTTTTGGGGGTGGTTTGGTTTGGTTTGGTTTTTTTCCTCCCTTAAGAAAAACTAAATTGTCAGACCTTTTTAAATACTCTTTCACAGTATAAAGCTATTCAATTTTTAAAAGATTAAAAGAAGCATACAAAAAGCCTGCACACTTTATTATATGAGAGACAGCTTGGTACTTTGTACTAGTGAACAACTTCATAAAACATACATACAATAGTGGAAAGTCTCAGGCAGCTTTAGCAAAAGTACTTGTGAATTTCTGCTGGTTTTCTTAGGCCAAATTTTTATACCAAGAGCCACTGCAGGACATTGAGTATAGGTGATAAGCAGACATGGGATTTTAGGTACATTCTGTTAAAGGAAAAGGGTAAGAGAAGCCAAACACAGGAAAGTCCCAACAGCCACTGTGACACTCTATGCATTGCACATGCCTGATGAAACCTTTCAATCTTAAAGGTTCCTTTCACATGGGAGTATGATTTTTCCATGTAGCATTGGATCTCCCAGTGTCACTGAGCACTTCACACAGATTTGGAGTAGGTTTTCCAAGCATGATATGGAAATTAAAATGTACCAACATAAGCAGCTAGTGAGGTACCCTGGGCTTTGAAGCCACATACGGGTCTAAGCTGAGATAACACAGTCTAGAACAAAAAGTTGTCAGCTATAGATACAAGTCTAAGTGTGTGATACAGTTATATGTTAAGTTAGTTGGTTGCAGTTCCTTCAGTCCTACTGATAGTGCTAAATGTAGTAGCTGATGCAGTTATTGCAGTTGAGAGGTGCCTAGTTAAGATCAAGGAAAATGCAGATATTTAGCCCAACTGCATACATGCTTTAGCTACTGTTGGTGCTACTTAAATAAAATCTCAGAGCTTGCTGCTAAAAGCTCACTTCAATGTACAAAATTCTTGAAAAACAGTAGTTCAAAAAATCTGAAGTTTGGAAATTACTGAAGTAATTTCTAAAGATTTATTAAAGCAATTTTAATTTCATTTTATGTCTGTATGATTCAGCTAAGCTCTTCTCTGGAGCTTTTATATCTTTAGTCGAGGTCTTGGGTCAGTCATGCTGCAAATAATCTCTTTTTATGAGTAGACTTAAGGCATGTTTGTTTTCTGTGTATTGATTTAGAAACAGAATGTTAGTTCCCAAATCCAAACAAGTAGTTGTTCTTGTAATAGTTGCAGCACATTTTTTTCTCATGTATGAAGAGATAAATGCACAATTTTATTTTTCACAGTGTATGGCAGAAAAAAAAAAAAAAAAAAGAAAAAGTGCTTGTTGCTTGAACCTTGTATGCAAACCCCAATTTCTCACCAGAACATGTCCACAAGCCCACCACCCCAAACTTCCAAAAACCTTAAAGAGCAATCCTGTGCACACTAAAAAATAAAGCCTTTGTGGTTCTTGTAGTTTCAGTCAAAGTACAAAAACATCAATATTCCCATCTGATATTAAAAATGGAAGGAAGTTTCTGTACAAGATGTTCTCTGCTGGGCTGTTGGCTTTCTGTCTTTCCTGCAAAGATGAGGCACAGAGAACAGCAGAGCCAGGGTGCCACACTACTATACACCTCATACACTCCTCTGCTCCTATTGCTGTGCTGCTCACCAGGAATAACCTAACATTGGCACCCATGATGAAGGTTAGTGTGTGCTGATGAGCAGCACAGTGCAACTTCCTTGCTCTGCAGCTAGAGCTGAGCACTCTCACATTCAAGGTCTCTGATGTTCTTCATTTCTCTGAGATGGTGAAATAGCACTTCAGTGCAGAAAGGAGTGTTCAAGTCCAGCAGGAGGATTGATTTTTCTCATGTAGATGTTGAACTCCTTTTGTTTAAGAGGTAGCACCAATTATGCTAACCCATGTATCTGTTTTGTCACAAAACTCCAGACACGTTGGAGCATTGGAGACAAACAGAACTCTACTGATAGAAGCTCATAAAGCTTTTTTAGAAGAGGAAAACTTATTTTTTTCCTCAACATAACTAGGGGAGGCAGAAGACATTGTTCATATATTACAAGTAGAACATGGCTTTTGCCCAGAATCCTTCTAAGAAACTAAACCCCAGATTTTCATAATTTGTGTGAGATCAGTCATATATTCAGGTGTTTAAAGAGATTCCAAGGATACTTTTGCACAAAGTAAAGATGCTTCCAAAGGTTTCCTTTTTCTGGCACTTCATAAACAACCCAACAAACTAGGTCCAAGAATTACTAGCATTTTAAAAGCCAGGTATTCCTCCATGTGTAAGGCAGAATTTTTTTTTATCTAGTCAGTACAATATTTTCAGAAGACAGTTGCGTTGTTGGTTGGTTTTTTATTGTTGGTTTGTTTGTTTTGTGATTTTGTTTGCTTGGAGTTGTTTGGGGTTTTTTGTGTTTTGTTTTTTGTGGGGTTTTTTTATTGTTGTTTGTTTTGTTGGTTTGTGGGGGTTTTTCTGGTTGGTTGGTTGGGTTTCTTTAAATAAAAAGATGTTCTAAGTGTGGGAAATCATTCTAGGCCACTTTGGAAATAGGACATGCAAAATAAACTATATGTGGCCACTGAGAATTCTGTAGTAATTTTCTTTTTCAGAGTATAAATTTCTCCATATTGATCAAGCTCAGCTGGGTTGCATTGCTCTTAATGCTTCCGACAGAGCAAGGCATAATGAGATTGTCCACCCTGTTTCTGGCAAGCACTGCATTTTGTTTGACCATTTTGTGGTACTGTTTATTCCTTTTAATGGTCTTTTTTCATTCTACCACTCAGTCAGTGAATTTTCCTTTTCCTTGCCTGAAGCTGGTACATCCTATCTATTACTTCCTTAGGTCACATCTGCTTCCCCCCCCACTATATCCCCTGAAACTTTGTGATCTTCTGTACAAAACTTCCCATCCCCCTTCTCTGATTTGCCATTTCAGAACACTATTTTAGATCATCTCTTCCCATCCAGCATGAAATATGTTCTGTTGTCAGAAAGACACAGCAGCTTTACAGAATGTGCTGAGGTTTCCAGAGACTACTTGAACAAAAAACCTGCAATTTCTGATAGGTAATACTTCCAGATGTTAAGCCTGGGGCAACCGTGGGGCAGAAATAGTCCCTCCTAAAGGCATATTCTCTTCTATTTATCACTAGTCTGAAACACCATCTTTCTGAAGTACCAATGAAGCATAATCTCAAAGCAATTTGGTACTGTATTTCTTACACATTAAAAAAAAAAAAAATTACTTGATTCATTTGTTTTCATAGAGAAGATAAAAATTCAGCATGATGCACAGAAAAATCCTTTATGTTCTAGAGTTCTAGACAGGAAAAGATAATGAAGGACATCTTATATGCAGTCTTTCTTTATACATTGAGAGTTATTGCTGTTTCATCCTGATATTTTTGCTGGCAATAACAGGGTAAAAAATGCTTTATTATACAAATTATGTATTTCTAGCACAATGTTTTAAAATGAAAATTATCAGTATATAAAAGGCTTTCAGACAGTCTATATAGGCAGCTGGAAATTGGTTTAAATGCATGCAGCTAATGGTCACAGCAATTTCCATGGGATCAGGTTCAGTAAAAGTCTAGGCACTGTTTAGTTATGCTTTCATAAATGCTGGCCAAGAGGAGTGAAAAAATACTATAGTAAATGGTGAATAAAATCAAAGGCTAAATGCTTAAGGCACTGTTTTTTAGAATTCTAGAGTCAGTTATCTAACAATGTTATGTCTATTAATGAGATGTGGCACTTTAATTCCATTTAAAAAACAAAAAACCACAACACACTAAGCTGGTATTTTTTCAGTCTTCAAGTAATAACTATTATTGGTAAGAAGTTAATACTCCTATTGACATCAATGGGAGGAAAGACTGTGAGGAAACATAAGACTGTAGACAAATTAATGTCTTGTATAATTATTCTATTTTTGGAATCTTGCAATAAGTAGGTTAAGCTTTTCAATGCTAATAACTAATACAACCTCCATCATAAAGCCATCTTCATCTGAAGTCAATAGATGAGGAAATTTACTCTCCCTGTTTAGCAAGGAGGCGAGCCAGTTGCGATAAAATGTTTGAGGTGAGCTTGTTTCATTTTACTCATAAAGTGTAGCTCTTGCACAGATGGATGAGAAGGTGCAGAATATTATAGTCCTCCTATGTTTAATTGTTTCTTTATGCTCTGGAATATAAAGACAATTTAGGATGTGTTTGGCAGTAGCTTTCCCGCTATCATCAGGTTGCTATGGTAGACCTATTATTCTAGACAAAGAAAGAGTAAGTTTAGTGAAGTGCTGATTCCTTTTCAGTATAATGTGAGCTTCAAATATTTTTTTGAATGAATGAATTTGTATGGTGTTTTATCACAATAACTAAGAGAAGATCACAGAATAAGGTCTATGCTCTGTTATTTCAGTGGCAGATACACCTGTCAAAGTAGTAGTATGGCTGAAGCAAGTTTACCCTGCATATCTTGTCTTGGATTTCCCAGGGAAGCAACCTGAAATTTATTGTTACAGAATGCTATTAGTTTTTTGTGTTTATCTATATGGTGATAAACTGAGCCTTTGAAGGCTAACACCTATGTAGTTAGTTCTTCAGAAACAATAGGACTTTAATTCTCTGTTAAATTATCTGCATGGAGTGAGCCCACCTTATGTAATCTAACCAAAATCTCACTACTTTTGGCAATAAAGTATACTTCTTAAGTCAGTGGAAAGTTGCAGTTATTTAGTACCACCACTAAATTCACTTCTCATGTTCCCAGTGCTGATTTTGTCACTTTTATAAAAGAAAAGGAATGATGAACTAGTTAGTAATTTGAGTATTGATTTCAGCAGCAGTGTACTAAATTACTGTAGCTTTATCTTTGAATATTTAAAAGTAAAGAAATAGCTCAGAAATCCTTTTCCAGAGCACTTAGTGACTGAAATTTCTGTCAATTTTCAAGATACTTTCAGTCCTGCTGAGCTTTGCAGTCAGATGATTTAAATCATACCCTGACCATAAGTGTGAGCCAGCCAAAATGACATACAAGGCACAGACATTAACAAGGATTTGGAGCATTTTGAATATGTGTTGGTGTTTTATTCATTAGCTAAGATGAGAAGATTGAGAAAATAGGGCCTAAATCCCCTCTGTGCTTGATTTTGAGAAGACAACCTGAGCTTGTATATCTTGGATAACAAAAATGTGCCCATCTGCCTAGGGAAGGGATACTCCATTTTTTTGGTTTGTTTGGTTTGGGTTTTTTTTTTTTTTCCTAGTGAAACTCTTGCACATTAACTAAAATGAATAAATATTAACTGCAGCAGGGACTGAGAGGAACCTGTTCCCATTCCAGTGCAGGTTCCCAGCCACTGGGCTCTCAGGTCATTCTGACTTATTAAATTAAGCATTACAGAAAGTAATGCTTAATTACAGAACATGCATGAGCCTCATTACAGAACTTCCCTTTGCTCATCCCTCTGGAGGATTTTCCATCCCTGCTGACTTCTCTCTTCAAAGCAACTGGCTTAAACTGATTTTATTGTCCTTCAGGCACCCTCTTTATTTTAACATTAGCTGTCCAGGATACCAGTGTTAAAGATGGTCTTTTTGGTGTTTTTTTTTGTTTTGTTTTGTTTTTGTTTGTTTGTTTTGGTTTGGTTTGGTTTTTTTTGGTGGGTTTTTGTTTTTGTTTGGTTTTGGTGGGGGTTTTTTTGTTGGTTTTTTTTTTGTTTGGTTTTTTTTTTGTTTTTTTTTCTTTTTTTTGTTTCTTCACCACAGATGAGTTCTGTTCATCAGGTACCCATCTGCCTATGTGTGACTGAATGTGCTTTGGGACACTGCAATCTGACACTTTTCTAAAAGTAGCCAGATTGTCTAAGGTGGATGCATAGAAAGAGTCTGTGGCAATAGTGACAAGTTTGACTCATTACAAGTCTCTGTGTATTTAAGTAATAAGGAATCATTTTTTCCCATTTTCTAATGCAGCTGTCCTTGACAAATAATTATAGTTTAGAAAATGCAGGCAAGTAACATCAATCATTCTGTAGACAATCATATCTTAAATGTTGACATGATTACCAAATGCAACTGTGTTTCATGCTGTGGAAGATGCATCTCCTGTAAGAAGTTTCTTTCTGGAATGAATATCTTCATATTATTGATAATGCAACATAGTTTTAAAAATATGTATATTATAAAGGTATCATGAAGGACTTGCTGTTAATTCTATTGGCATGTCTTTTTTGAGATTCTTGCACTTTAAGTTGATTATAAAATATCCTTCTAGATTTAATGGTGGCACATAGAATGTCAGCTCAAAAGTATAATGTACATTGATGCTTGGTAAAATGAAAAGTATGGCAGCTATAAAATGAGATGGGAGTTTTTTTCATAAGTAATCAGACACACATCCTCTACCCCCAAAATAATTAGACAGCTTTATTTTGAAAAACAAATGTAACAAATTTAGGGTAGAAGTTAAAAAAAAATAGATTAAGCGTGATCTGGCAGTACGCTGACCTAAAAGTTTTTATTGCCATGAAAACAATAGTAAGAAAATCCCCAGTAAGGTTTTTCTTAACAGGCCTTTCCCATTCAGTAAAATATTTCAGCAAATGCTGAAAAAGATATTGTGTATGCTGAACTGTTTGGTTACTTAATTCAAGACTACACTTGGGGGATTTTTTTGCTTTGTAGCTATAGATGTTCCCACTGTAAATTTGGGCTCTGCAGTGTCCAGACACAGGTTGAGTCTCACTGATGCTGATTAAATTAGATTGAAAGGAATAGGCTTTTCTGCATCCCCATCCATGTCTCTGGTGGCCCTTTTTTACACACAATATCCTTTCTTAAGTCCATCAAATGTATTCCTTTGACACATTGTTTCTGTCATATTTAGAGCATTTTCAGAGTAGTACTGCATAAAAAAAATTTTAAAATATGGAGGCAAACTCAGAAGTTAGGAAATAACAAAACCAGTGCTACCCTGGATGAACTGAGTTTGTCTCATGTATGAGCAACGTAAGATTGTCCTTGATCCTTTTTTTTTTTTTTTTTTTTTTCCCCTTTTGCATCTGACCACTTAATTCTCACTGCTCTGAGGGCTTTGGAGTGGACCAGCTGTGGGAGTTTGGGTGGGTTAATTTCTCATTTAAGCTCTGGGGATTTCTCCTGTGAGCAGGTTGATTGAAGGGAAGACTCTGTCAGAGGTTGTGCTATTGAACTCTATTTCCTGAAGTCTAGTCAAGAAAAATTTGGGGGATTTTTTTGCTTTCCAAATGTCCAACAGAGTATTTGAAGAGTTATGTTTCTACATTAATAGCCAGTATCTTAGATAGCCCTGTGCACAGGATATTTCATTCTAATTACATTAATTTTGGAGTTTCCAGGGCATGTGCTAAATATTTTAGACCAACTATAGAGGTAAATTATGCAGTTAAGCATGTGTCATAGCTGAGCTGTGAAAAACATACAATGCCAATGATTACTTATTGTTGTTGTTTCCACCAAAATACAACAGTGATATACTTTACTTCTGATTGCCATGGGGAAAGGATAGTTTGGGAATTATTTTTTTTTTTTAACTAGTGTTTATGTGTATACTTTTATTAATACAGAGCCTACTTGTAGTTTGTCTTCAGAGGGTAGGGTGTAGAATCAGTTTGGGATTTTATTTCATCTACTTTACTGTATCATGACTCCTAACAATTATTTATTCTTACAGGGAGATGTGAATGTGGCCAATGCACTTGTTTCCCTCCAGGAGACAATCGAGTTCATGGAAAAAACTGTGAATGTGATGATCGACAATGTGAAAATGCAGAGAGCGTTGTCTGTGGGGGTATGAGTTAATTTAATATAATAGAATTAATATAAATCTTGACAGTTATTAACTTTCTCTTCCCCTTGATTTTATAACATAATGTGACTATATGCTATTGACATCATTGATTAATTAGATTACACATTTTTGTAAGAAACAAACTCTATAACTATGGAGTATGTTAGTGAATATTTATTGTAAAACCTCAGAAACACTAACAATGAGGGAGATTACATTCACTGAATAGTACAAATGTTAAGTGCTGTAGTATATACCAAATTCCATCAGTTTTCATTAGAGAAGAATACAGACACTTAAAGGAAAAACTAAAAAATCAGGTGAATTTACTTTGTGTTCAATATGAGGGATGTTTTACTGAGAATGTTGAAATTTACCTGAAGGTAATAATGACCAGCGATACTTCTGAATATTTCATAGTCACTGACAGTGATACACCTGTTTGCTAAAAAAGTAGTAAAAACAGATCATGAATGAATCTAAAATGTTTGACATACATTGTCATGGTACTTGTACATGCAGATGGTTTATTTTAAGGCTGTCAGTGAAAACCCTCACTTTTTGATTTTTCAGTAATATATGTTGGTGTTAAGCAGTATTTCAAGTTAGTTTTTGATTCATAAATGCATACTTACCATATAGTATTTTAAAAACAGGTGAGTAGCATTTATTCTAAATGATCTTTTTCTGGACTTTATTGGTTTTATTTTTTTAAATTACTTTGATTCTTAATATTAATGAAGGAATTTATACGGACAATGACACATTTTATTATATTCCTTATTTTTGTGTAAGAAAACACCCTTTTGCTTTGTAATCCTGTGTACATAAAGAATTATGACTACAGATAATATTTCTTCAAAGTGTATGCCATGCAGAATGTAAGCATACTGAAACTTCTAGTTTGAATGTCTAACCAGCTGTCAAGGTCCAGAGACAGGTTGGCCACTAGATCAACCACAGGTTGCTCCCCACCAACCCCTGTCCCCTCCCAAAGTGGAAGAGAAAGGGAATAAGGGAGAAAGACTTATGAATTAGAAAAAGAAACTAGAACAACTTTAATGAAAGTAATAAAGTGGAAGATATACAAATATATGCCAAACTAATATCAAACCAAACACCCTTGATGGCAATAATGTCACCATTACTGCTGATGCTGTGGAGCAGACACTGGGGAAGTCCCAGACTGGACTCAGTCGCAGACAGGAACCAGATTCAGGAGCTGGATTCTGTAACTAGATTCAGGAACGCACAGATTGGGATCAAAGGCAGAATGAATGGAGTCTTCTTTGGACAGCCATTGAATAGAGAGCTTGACCCCTGTGATCCCTCAGCTTTATAGGGATATGACACATATGGGATGGAATACCTTGTTGATCAGCTTAGGGTCACCTGTCCTGTCTGCTCCTTCCCACAGGTGCAGCCTTTTACTTTCTGCACCCCCAACGTGGCACACAAGATTGGGTGCCACAGTGACCTTGGTCTGCACAGGAGCAAATACAAGCAAGAGCCTTTCTGCACACCCAGCCTTGGTAGTAACTATACTTGGAGTGTTATCACTGCTGGAAGGAGACACTGCCTGCAAAAACAGACCTTTTCCTTCAAATAGTAGAGTTAATTAGAAGAAACTGAGCTGGAAAGTAAAATCACTGAACAGAATTAGTTCATTTCTAGCTCAAACCAGGACACCAGCCATAATAATAGTTTATAACATTCAGTGTAATTCAGCAATACAAATGTGTAGAAAAAGAAGAATTTTAAAGTTAATTTTCTATAAAGGCCATAAAAGTAGATAAAGTCACTGAAAAGTCAGGTTATATTTGTTATAAATTAAGTAGCTTGGAACCAAAATTCACGATCTTCTATGGTTAAAAATATCTCTTCCATTTATGTCATTCATGTTTCATATTATTCGATGACAACACTTCAATGTTAATACTGGTAATTATATTGCATATTTTGGAAATTACAGACAAAAATGTAATTCTTCCTTATTAGGAAGGATACAGTGATAATTTTAATTTTTGTTGCTGGCTTGAGCACCTCACACTTAAAAGAATAATCACTGCAACACCTGCACCAGTGTCCAATCTTTTACTGTGCAGGAGATGTTCTAGGTCATGCTACTACCTAAACAAACTCTTCTCTTTAGTCTAAATAACTTTGTCCAAGGAGAAAGGCAGAAATGAATAGAATTGTGGAATGGTTGGGGTTAGAAGGGACCTTAAAGATCATCTAGTTCCAACCCCTTGCAATGAGCAGGTTGCTATAAGCCCCCTCCAACCTGGACTTGAACACTTCCAGGGAGGGGCACCCACAACTTTGGGCAACCTGTTCCAGTGTCTCATCACCCTCACAGTGAAGAATTTCTTCCTCACATCTAACATAAATCTACCCTCTTTCAGTTTAAAACCATTTCCCCTTGTCCTATCACTACACTCCCTGATTGAGAGTCCCTCCCTATCTTTCCTCTAGGTGTCTGTTAAATACTGGAAGGCTGCTATAATGTCAAAATTAATAAATTAGTTTTAAAAGCATATGCTTTAGCTTATATTCCTAGTTTTGAACCAACAAATAGAAAGGAAGGACAGATCATCAGCTTATCAATCAAGACTTGTAGTCTCAAGATCAAATTTTCCACTTTCATTCAAGATGATAGTTTAATTACTAATGATTCTCTGCAAGTGAAAGGAATTATATGGGAAAACACAAGTCAAGTGACTGTGTCCTGTTTGAAATTGCACTCTACAGCATTTGTTGTCAGGAAGGCCCACCATGTGATTTTTTCCTCTTCCAGGGAGCTCAGCTTATTCCTAAATCATTTCGAAATTCGTAGAGGAACTGCCAAATCGTGAATCTTAGTGTCCTGGGCTTTCTTATAAGTAAAAGGGGAGGAGGAAGCATGGCATAAGGTGATAATTCAATTCACCAGGATCTGGGCTGACCTCTGAAGTGCCTTAGGGAGACCAGAACATCTTTGCTCACTAGCTTTCTGGTGAGGTGAAGATGATCTTTAGTTTTAGTCTTCCCAGTTAGAAGTAATGCTACTTCTAGTACCGTCCCATAAAAAATTGTTGGATTTCTGTATCAGATCTGTTTGGAATCCAGTGGTAAATAATTGGGGGCTAATTTCTTTCGTATTCTTGATATTTTATTCCTTGTTCTGCCTATTGTATTTCTAATTATATTTTGAGATATTTGAATATTATTCTGGATTTGGTTGTAATTTACTCCTCTGAAGCATGTTTCCTATGTTATTATTTCTGCATGATTCCATGTACTTCCTTTCTTTTACAGTTAAGAAATATTTTCCCCTTCCTCTATTTCTGTTTTTATGCTGAAGTGTTTCTTTGTTTGCACTGTTTTTTAACATGTGAAGTGTGCTGAGATTCAAATTTACAAACATAGAGGTCTTAATGATCACATAGTTCTCTTCCATACACCACTTTATTTCCCTTCTTTTGGCTGCCAGGGATGTGAGGTGACTCCTTTCCCCCTCCCCCCCCCCCCCCCCCCCTTTTTTTTTTTTTTTTCCCTCTACTCACCCCTCTTTTTCCTTTTTCCTCTCCATCTGTGCTTCTGATTCATCTACCTCAAGAGGCCACTGCCCACCCCAATCACTTAAGGCAGAACCTATTTAGGTGGAAATACTAGGTTCAGGAATGTTTACCTTCAGAAAGTCCCCATCAATTGCAGCTTTCTGTTCACTCACCATTTAGCAAGTGAATTCTTCTCACCTTTCATTGCCTTCAAATTTATAATATGAGCCATTTACTCCTTATGCATTTTCTGTGACTTCAACTTTCATTGTGGCTTCCACCAACATTTTAATTGAAATGTCTCTTCCCTCCATTTCTGACCAAATGTAGGAATTTCTGTCACTGTTCTGTCACTGTTTCAGATCCTCAGTAACCTCTGATGTTACTGATAGATTCAGCCCTACTATGGTAATTGTCAGATGTTTTGCTTGGCTATCACTTTCTATCCTGATTATGTTTTGAATGTTTCCTTTGATATACAGTATTTAACACATCTCCCTTTTTAGGACATTCTACCAATTTTAACCTTATTTTCTTTCCTCATTTGCAACTTACCCATTCACAGAACTCATTAATTTTGCACTAATGGAACACACATCTCTCTTTCCTCTTTTTTGGTTTGCTCATGCTTCAGTCTCAGCCTGAACATCTCTTGTTGAACTGCTTATTTCTTCCTCTTTCCTTCTTCACTTTGCTGTTTTTCTACCACTGCTGCTACCTAGGCAATGACTGTCAGGACGTAAGCTATTGCTAGTAACTCTGGCTTCACAGAACTGTAAGCTGGACTCTGTGAATGTGCAGGGTCTGACAGTGAGCACTGAGTAACTAACCCTGTAAGTACAAGGAAGGAAAACCAGTGTTTTCAGATTAAGTGCATGCTGAAATGAGAAATGTGAATGACAACATAAATGATTTCAGTAAGAATGGTGACTGGCCTCCTTTGACCTGTGGAGATTGATTAATAGCTTCCTTTCCAGACCAGCTGTCCATACGATGGTGGAAAGACAAGAAGCAAAAGATATGATAAATTAGGGTACAACAGAGTAAGACCTTATTACCATGTTTCTGCATGATTGTAGTGAGTCATTTACTTAAAAATTCAGCTGCCCATCATTGTAGTACCAGGAATAGAGACATTACATCTCTGCAAAGACAGAGGTTGCAGGAGGACTTGGCACAGATTCCACAGCACTCTGCTACTAGAAATGGATTCATAGAATCATAGAATGGTTTGAGATGGAAGAGATCTTTAAAGATCATCCAGTCATCTGGCCCTGAGCATTTCAGTGAAGAGGCATCCACAGCTTCTCTGGCCAGCTTGTTCCAGTGTCCCACCACACTCATCATAAAAAATGTCTTCCTTATGTTCAAGCTAAGCCTACCCTCTTTCAGTTTAAAGCTGTTGCCTCTTCTTCTGTCACTACAGGCCTTGATAAAAAGACTCTCACAGTCTTTCATATAAGCCCCTTCTATAAGATTGAAAAGCTGCAATTAAGTCTCCCTGGAGAGTTCTCTTTTCGAGGCTGAAAAACCTCAAACCTCTCAGCCTTTCTCCACACGACAGGTGTTCTAGCCCTTGTGACCATTTTTGGGGCCTTCCTCTGGACCTGCTGTAACAGGTCTATGTCTTTCTTGTACTGGGGACTCCAGAACTGGATGCAGTACACTAGGCTGCATCTTGTGAGAGCAGAGTACAGGCTGAGATTCACCTCCCTCAATCTGCTAGCCAGATCCTTCCTCTGAGTTCCTATTTCTTTGTCTGTACTTTTGCACGGAGACTTAATATGCTATGGCTGGAGGAGGTGTCTCATGCAGCCTTTTTGAGATAGGTATGTTCTACCTAGAGGCCCATTCCCTAAAGTTCAGGTCTTTTTCAATGATGCCAGATTTGCCTAGGTGTATTGCAGTGTTGATCCACAGTAGTATTTAACATTATGTTTTCTTTGACTTTACTTAGATCTTTGAGTCTTTCATGTGCAAGTTAAGTAATTTTGTTGCACAAACATGACCATAGAATAACAAGTTTGCTAGCACAAGTTCTTTCTGGGCATGGCTATGTCACTGATATACACAAGGCTATTTACTTATCCTGTATGCTGGTAGGACATATCTCTCTCTGTCTTCGGAGTTTATGGCTGTTCTGCATATGTGTTCTGATTTTCAAGCGAGATTTGTTCCCTTACTGTGTCCAGTCATGGTTTTCAGTAATGTAATTGTTGGCTGCTCCACCTCGCTGGGTCGACTGTTGTCCATTATGTTCTGTTCTCTTTCAGGACTGAGGGCAGGCAGGCAACAGGAATTCATGACAACAGTAAAGATCAATTTGAAATTGATTTGATAATGCTCTTAACTCCATTCATTTTGATTTGTTCTCTGGACAACTATTGGCCTAGATGCGAGTTCTTGTCACATCAAAGTGGCAGTCATCAAAGGAATAAAACGGAAGTACTTTTGAGTCCTCTGCATGTTGGTGCAGGATTATGTTGCTTAAAAACTTCATGATAAAACCAAATCAAACAGAAATAGTAAAAATTGGTTGAAACTCCTCACAAATTTGGCATGAGGGCCATAAGCAAAGGCTGAAACTCACAACAGGTAACTCATAGCAAGGCCCTTACATATTTCTAGGAATGGTCTCATTTTGTTTTACATCAGTATTTCAGTCTGTGCTTCATATAGATGGCCACCAATTAGATAATTGGCTTTGAGGTGACCTTTTAGTATCTAGTCATAGATGTTTGCACTGTTCGCAACACTAAAGAAATAACTATGTCTCTGGTCATCCCAGTAAGCCAGTTCTTTGACTGGTGATGATAGAGTACTTTGTAAGTCTGATTTTTTTCATTTTCAAGTGAGCAAATTAAATCTAATGACTTTTGAACTATTTGGTTTTGGCTATGGCACATCAAAATGTAATCCTAACACTGTAAGGAATCCAGGTGTGTAATATCATGTCACATCAAACAGTAAATGCAGCTGTCTCTTTTTTTTTTTTTTTTTAATACCAATGACTTTTGGTAGAGAAAATCTAATGCTTTTGGTTAAAAGATATTAGTTCTCATTAGTTTGAGATTCTGGTTGTAGTATAAAGATTTGTAAAAGCTGGAGGAGCCAATATATTCTTGGAGGTAATTAATATTTCCCTCCTTACTCAGGTCTGCCTTCACAGCTCCCTCTTTTCTAGCTTTAGGAAATCAGTGCAGCAAAAACTCTACATGAGACCTTATGGGAGGGGAAGTTAATAGCTTTTTATAAAATTCCCAAGGAAATTAATTTTCACCACTCACACACATCTTACTCATTTTCTCACACCCACTTGCAGGTATCAGTGTCTGTATTTAAGTAGTTTGGTCAGGATCACTTGTGTGTGTCCAGAAGATGGACAAGAGATAACCACCCATCAAGTTCTCAGTATGTCTTTTTGTTTCACCTTGACTGAGTACAACAAACTGATTTTTAGACACATCTTTTATATTGTTTGGGACCCAACAATTAGGATGATCCTTTTGACTGACACTTCTGCTTACTTTCATCTTTGCAAGTTTCATGCAAGTCTGGTGTCTGTGCTTCCTCACTGTTGACATTCTTAGGGCAATGTTGTTCTTGCTGGATCGACAAGGAAAGCAATGACATAAGTCATGTACTGTGTCTGTGTTGACATCTTTTGTGGTTGAGCACAGAGTTGTCTACTGACAAGTCATCATGATAGTCACCATACCATTGTTCTGTGAGAGCACAGACCTGATTTTGGTAAAATAATACGTTCCTCAGTTTTACTTCTGTGAATGTGGTGTTTGTTGTCAATACAGGTCATGTTATTAACCTCATTCTGGTGTTCTTGTGCTTACCTACATATATTTCCATTCATATGTCATTCACACCAGTCTTAAGATTTCCAGTATCATTCTCTACATATTGGCAGAGAACA
This sequence comes from Megaceryle maxima, assembly GCA_024605025.1. Lineage (NCBI taxonomy): Eukaryota > Metazoa > Chordata > Aves > Coraciiformes > Cerylidae > Megaceryle > Megaceryle maxima. The sequence continues at coordinate 162,019 of JANHGN010010016.1, read as the reverse complement.
GGGGGAAAAGCTGTGGTTTATAAGGTGTACATATACTAAAAGCCACAATTCCCAGCTTTCCGATGTTTTAAACTTTTAAAACAGAGACAGGATCTTCCACTTTACATTCTTACAATTAGTGAAGCATTCTAGGGTCATGTAGTCATCACCAGGATGTACAACTTGCCCATAATTACCATGCTTCTTTGATTATAAAATTTTCATTACCATCCAGCCAGGCTAAGTAATTTTATTCAGAGGAAGTACTGCCTGTCTTTTCTTTCTTCTCTTTCTCTTTTCTTCTCTTTCTCTTTTCTTCTCTTTCTCTTTTCTTCTCTTTCTCTTTTCTTCTCTTTCTCTTTTCTTCTCTTTC
>JANHGN010010016.1:143155-157850 GCA_024605025.1 Megaceryle maxima | reverse complement strand
TTTTTTTTTCTTCTTTTTTTTCCTTTTTTTTTTTCCTTCCTTTTTTTTTTTTTCCCTTCTTTTCCTTCTTTCATCATTGTTATATGTTAAAGATACACAGAAGAAACTAAATTCTCTTTGATGAAAGTTCTAGGTCCATAATGCAGAAATCATGAATGACACTTATTATTGTAATCTGTTCAGTGGGGCTCAAACGTGATATTTTCAGATATGTTCTTATGAGGACCACTAAGACCATAACTATAAAAAATGAGTTATGACTAATGATATGCTTCATTAAGCAAAGGCAAGTATTAATATCATGGTGCAGTTGTGGTCAGACAATTTCCTCATTTTTCATACTGATGTTGCATCACAGAAACAGAAGTATATAGGGCATTTATGGAACTCTGTAATATACCTAAAAATGCAAATTCAGAGAGAAAAATACCAGCCTATCTCCCAGCTGAAGACAGCTTTTGGCACTGACAGGTCTGATATGAATCAGAATGGAATATTAATTCAAGTCCTGACTCCACCATGGCTTCTCAGACTACATGGCACATAATTTCAAAGTCTTCAGCTGGCTAAAGTTAGGCCCCTTGCATGATTCCTGTGCCAAGGCTACCACTGCCTGATCCCAGCTTGGCTCCACAAGGACACAGGGATGCCTGCGTAGCTGCTGTTATCATGAGGATATCCTTGGTACCTTAGAGTATGTAAAATGGCACTAGGCATCTGCATTGAAGCTGTAAATTCACTGCAGTTCCCAATGTGTTTCAAAAATTGGTTTATTTCCTACCCAAGAGATTTTTCATATTTTCTATTGAAAAATCTTAGAGCAAGGACCAAGTTCTTTTGACTGAGGAATCTGAAATATATATAATTGTTAAAAAATTCACTAGACATTTCTATACAATTTAATAGAGCCTTTTTATTATGGTATTTGTCATTGAAAAATGCAAATGAAAAGTAAAATTCTGGATGAGAGACTTTTTTTTTTTTCTCCTCTGTTTTCTGATTCTGTATCCTCATCTGCATTTGTTGTCACTTTTCCCTTCTTCCTGGCCAGATTTTCCACTCAGTTTACTATTCAACATATTTTCCTTACTTACCAATCTTTGTACAAATAATTCTTTAAAATTCTATTTAATTTTTTCCTCATTTTTAAAGCATTGATTAGATCTTCTAGGCTCTATCTTTGACCCATGTTCTAGGGTTTCTTTGACCTTTCCCTCACCTGTAACTCCCTGTCCTTTCCCTAACATTTCAGAATGTATTCTTCTCCACTTGCCCTCTATTTTGTTTTCTCATTCTGCTTTTCTTTCTGTCCTTACATTTCCCTCTATTTTTCCTCTTACCATCTTTTCATAGCTATGTCCATGGTATTGTGTTATTCTTCTGTCTGTCCATCTTTCCTTTCATCCAGGCTTCTTGTCTTGAAATCTATGTGTCCCTATGGAGAGAGGTCACCATGTTAGGCTGCCCATTCTTATTTAAAGCCTTGCCTTGGGGCCATACAAGCCTGTACACTGTAGAATGCTCTGGACTCTTCCTCCTTTCTGCTCCTCCCTCAGCGTTTCACTACAGTGTCAGGAGTGAAAGTGTCCAACATTTTAAAGTACTGAGCTGGGATAGCTGTGTCTGGAGAAGAGATGCAGAAGAGAAATGGCATGTTGTTAGGGTGATGAGAGGAACTCTTCACAGGTTGCCAGTCAGGTTTATGTATAACCAATTTTAGCAATTGCATGAGACCCTGGGGGAATTACCTTCATCCTGTACTGTATGAGTTAATCTGTAGTAATTGCAGAATATGTTGAGTCCAGGCTTTGCATGTCAGCTGGTCCACACACTGCAGCAGATACCCAGCTGTAATGGGCTGCTGGAGGAGACTGCAGCTTTTATCTCCCTTGCCTATTCTGTGTGTGCTGTGCTGCTCTCAGCCCTGTGCTCACCCCTGTGCTGTCTGTTTCTTCAGGTGATGGTGTGGCATATGCAGGTGAGACTTCAGCATCAGGCTGGAGAATTAAAGACGTGGGAGAGAAGGGGTTGTGTCTGTCCTCAGTGCTCTGCGGGTTGGGAAACATCCCATGAAGTTGAGCTGATGCTGAGATTTTTGGATGAGGGGAGTCATGCCTATGATTTTCTGCTGATCGCTAGGGAACCCTGTTTAACATGAGAATGAGAGAACTCAAGAAGGTCAACCTTCCAGGAAGCTGTGATGTCCATCTGTCTGCCCTCACCTCACTCTGCAGAGGCCAGAAGGTGATCTCAGCTGTGCCTGCAGTGACTGCTTTCTGCTTGTTTTGCTCACAACCAACCTTGGTGTCGTTATAGGCCATGGTATCTGCTCATGTGGCCGATGCATTTGCCAGGACGGGTGGTTTGGAAAGCTGTGCCAGCACTCAAGGAAGTGCAACATGACAGAGGAGGAGAGCAGAAGTCTCTGCGAGTCAGCGGATGGCATATTATGCTCGGGGAAGGGTAAGAACTCACATCTGAGGTGCCCCATGTCAGAAAATAATCATGTTATGGAAGACAAATGTGCATGGCAGTGGGTTGCTGTTTAGTAAACCTTTCTTTCAAAGGTTTCTATCATTAAAAGGATGTTATATTTGGCTCTGTAATGCACCTACATCCATTTTGTCAGACACTCACCGCAACCATACATGTTTAGCAGTGATGCGCTCCTCTGCAATTTGTTAATAGCATATAATTTCCTGTATGTGTTTATCTGATGGTCTGCATTGAACAGCTGTACATGATAAACTAACCATTAAACTCCATCCAGTTTGAGGGACCAGGGCACTAACTTCAGTAACACTGCAGTAGGCGAGATAGCAAATGTAGTATCTCAGGCAATGGTATGTGGAGGAGTGTTTAACGGCAACATTTGGTATATTTTATCACTCCCTTCCCCAGCACAGCAGCAAAGGAAAGGTAGGTGTCTATGGCCCCAACGAGAGAATCCCACAAAGTCTCTCTTCGTAATTTTTATTCAGGTGGTTATATCAGCTTTAGGCCAGCTATTAAAAAAATGCCACAGTGAGGAATACAATTTAGAAAATCTTGATAATTATCTGAAATTGTTCTGTGTGGTTCTTACCTTGCGATATTTCAGGGTAGGAAATTGCATTACTGAAAAGAGGGCTTTTTAGCTCCCTTGTAGAGCAAACTGCCTATTTTAGTATATAATATATCTGAAAGAGAATAGACAAAAAATGAGTGGTGGAATTGACTGGAAGATAGAATGCACTCATTCCAGACTGGACTTGCCATATCCTTTGTTCCTATAGCCCTTGCACAGACAGGGAAGAAACCTGCTAGCTGGAAAAAAACAATTAGGAGCCTTCTGCATCAGGCAGCTTTCCAGTTGTCCCTTTGTTAACTTTTATTTTGGTGCAAAGAAAATTTAGAAGGGATTTCTAGTCTGGCCTTCTTCCATCTGTATCGTCACTTATCAGAATTCTCGCCTGCTGCACCATTTTATTTTGTTGTTTGTTTGTTTGTTTGTTGTGGCTTTCTTTAGTGTATGTGTAGCAGGATGCTGAGTTACTGGGAAAAATGGAGTCAGTTTTACTGCAGATGCTCATTTTTCTTCTCTTAGTCCTGGTCTCCCTGTGATTTTTTTTTTTTTTTTTTTTTTTTAAATATATAAACCATGAAGGTGAGCAAATATGCTTAAAGTCAATGAAATGCAGTAGATAAGGTTCTAAATAAATATAAACACAAAAAACAATGTTGAATTTTAAAATATTTGCATTACCTGCAACCTGTCTGTAATTATAGCTGAGAGCTATTTATTCCAGCCTTACTCTGGTTCTTACTCTGAGAACAATTAGCTCTGAGTACATGTATCAAAACTACAATTTACTTTGAGGCATTGCAAGCAGATAATCTGGCAGGAATTTGCAGAGCCATCAAAGATATTTTTCACTCTGTTGGCTGTGCTGTCTGGGGGTGGTTTGGGAACTGGTCACTAATGAAGGCTGGAGGAAGCTGAAAGCTGCTCTAGGCTGTAACCAGCTGCTGGCAGGTAGGGCTTTTAAAACCTGACTGTGTGGGGGCTCCAAAGGCCCAGATGTTCTGAAGTAGTAGTGCACTTGTTGAACAGTAGTTACTTTCCATGGGAATTACAAATCTGATCACTACATCCATGTTTAGCAATACTGATGGGATTTATTTTATTTTTTTAAGTTTTTTTGAACTCCAAGAACAGGTGAGCTTCCACTGTGATGGAAGGTTGCCCTAAGGACAGTCAATATAATAAAGTTGTGTCAAATTAGATGGTATAGCACCTGTGGGAACAGGTGGTCATGCATTAAGTGCTTGTCCAAGAAGAGAAATACCTACATAAGGTAACTCCCAGAAGTGTGTGGCCAGTGAATATCCAAGGAAACTACTAACTCCTGCAAATCTATTCTTGGTGCTTAAATCTGTATATGGAAGTCATGTCTTACCGCATACCTGTACTTTAAAATGATGTGACAGGCACTATCCAGAGGCCAAAATGACAAATTATTCATTCTGTTTCATTTCATTGAGCAATAAGTAACCATTGCTGGTCAAATAAAAGGGAATTTTGAACCCATGCAGTAATGGTGGTTATTCCATCTTTAGTGGAAACCTAGCCAAGTTATGCAAGCGCTCTAACGGATTAAGGCAGTGTGTTTCTGCATGTTGGATTTAACAGACTCTAAGTAGTCCTGATTTTCAGCAGATAACTGCTGAACACTTTCAGAAAATTATGCTCTGTTCATATAAGCAAAGTTAGACATCCACATTCCTAGGCTGTTTTCAAAATCTTGGCTCACTGACTGTGCCACCTGTAACAAAAGCTCTGCCCAAGGAAAACAGCAACACCCACCACTCTGCTGCCTCCCTGGCAGTAAGCGTAGGGCTGCAGATGGCTACTGTAACAGTGCAGGACACAGGCTAGGTAATGAGCCAAATCCCATCCAAGAGGATCTGGACAGGATCCCAGGGAACACCCCGCAACTCATTAAACTCATTTTAATTAAACTGAGGAGCCTCCCAGAGCAGCATGTTCTGTCCAGGGAAAAGACTTGATACATTCATTCTCCCTAACAGATTTTACATTATGGAGACTGATCTTCCTTGGTTGACTTGGTGTTAAATTTGCTGTATCTTCTGCAAAATAGTTTTTAACGTCATGGGCATCCATCAGTAGCAGCATCAGTGCTTTCTTATGCAGAATCACTTCAGGTTTCTTACAGTGTCAAGCTCTTATTAACTGCTTTAATTTCAGTGAAATTCTCATACTATTCATCATTATTTCTGGCTGTTGGTACCTTGTAGCTTGTATAAACACAGACATTTGGTTTAAATTACCCTCAAGTATGTCTTAGTGTAGCTCTTATACAGCAACCATGCACTATGTATGCTCTCCTCCACTGCCTTTTTATACAATGGCATTTTTTATCCTTGTAAGGAATGTCAGTATTTTCTGTGGCCATGGCTCAGTAAGCAGCGCTCAGAACTCATGGAAAAAGGAGGTGCTTAACCTAATACTCCCATCTCCAAATATTTCAATCACTATCTCTTCCTGAATAAATTCACGTTCCATATATTACAAGTTAAAATAGCATTTCTCTAAAATGCTGTCATTATTTTTGTCAACTACAATAAACATTAAATTACTTACATTTTTATTAAAAAAGCAGATACTCTGCTGAGAAAGTTCCGAAGTTTTAAAGAATTAAGTTTCAGGGATTAGAGACACTTCAGTTTTTATGAGTTAAAAACCTGGTGAAAATTGGTTTATATTGAGAGATACACTTTTTAAAAATGTGTATATGTATTGTTACTATGGATTTTGTTCAGAGGTCACTGAAAGGAATGGGAAGATGGAAAAGCATAATTTTATACAGTTTTGTCTCAGTCCCTGTGAACTAAAACATGAATTGTATTTAGGTTATATTCTGACATACCCGAGCTCCCTTCTATATATTTTTCCTTAATATCGCATTAAACACTTTGGTTTCTTTGTGCTGGAATATTCTGGAAATATTGCAAGACGGTGGGATTTTCAACAGCATCTACTCATCTTTAAGTATTTTCTACTGAAGGTTGTTAGCTTTTTTTGTGACTTTTTTTCTTCCCATAATTGAAAACTGTGTGTGTATTCTTTGTTATAGTTTATTTAGGTTTTGAGAGGTTTTTTTTAATTTTTTTTTTTTAATTGATTTGTGCTGTAACCTGTCCTTAGGGCTAGGTCCACAAAATAACTTTTTTCTCAGCAGCTACTAAGAACCTCACCTTGGCATTCAAGGGTCTGAGCTCTATATAGGGTCAGGCAGCTGAAGATGGGCTCTGTAAAGCCAGCTCTCTCTCACTGGGTGTTGGAATGAGCCAGAATGAAGTACCATCTCCTAATGGCATTTGTAGTTAGAGAAAAGCCTTTCTCACATTTTTCTCAGGCTACAGGCTTCCTGACACATGAATGCCTGTGAGCAACCATCCCTTTCCAGGATTTGGAACCATGAACCTTCTCCTGAAGGTAGGGATGTCTCTTAGTCTTCCCTTAAAGGGAAGTTTCTGGCACTACCCCAGTTCTTGGTGGGTTATGGCATCACCTGATTGTCACCATGAAATCCTTCCTTTGCCTGTGATGTTGCGACCTGACATCCCTGAGGAGGAGGAAAGGCATTTGTCCAAACACGGGGCATTGGGTTACTCCACAGGAATGAGCAAACTGCTGCACTGGCATTATGTGCACATGATCTTTCTAACCTAGAGCAAATATGTATTAATTCTGTGGGAGGTGGAACAGCATCATTTGTGTTGATGAGGATTTTGAGTGTCTACATGTTAGTCTTAGGCACCTCTGGTCTTTTGTGGAATCATTCCTAAAGGCTTTAGATGAAGAGGCCCATTTTCTTTCTGGGTATGATTTTATTGACTTCAGTAATGGTGGGCCAGGGACAATTTGAGCTGTTCTAGTAAAAAAAAAAAAAAAAAAAAAAAAAAAAAAAAAAAAAAAAAAAAAAAAAAAAATCCAGTTACTGGGAAGAGTAGCTTTGATTGTAGGTCTCTGAAACCAAAGGAAAGCTTCAAAATGTGAGTCCCAGTTAAGTGAAGTAGCAGAACCAAAGCATTAGTAGTAATGTCCCACCATACTCTAGCTCACCCCAGAAGAATCCTTTTATTCAGAAAGCTTTTAGCTTGGTTATTTTCTTTTATGATAGCTTCTTAGGCAGCAATTTTGTGCATATGCACATGTGTGTATGTGTGCACGTGTGTGTCTGGGGATATTATTTTCTATTCTGAAAGTGTCACTGCTCTTTGACTGCAAGTAATAATTGTTGTGATTTCAGGTTCCTGCCACTGTGGAAAGTGCATCTGTTCACCACAGGAATGGTACATTTCGGGTGATTTCTGTGAATGTGATGACAGAGACTGTGACAAACATGACGGTCTCATTTGCACAGGTGCAGTACCAGCTAACAGTTAATTGCTCTAGGAAACAAACTGTGTTGATGGGAATGATGTCAGACAAAGCCCAGCTTTGTCTTTCTCCGATGATGGAGGAAGTGCATTTGCTCGTTATTCAAACCTGCTATAATTATTTCTTCATGCAGCATGATAATCAACTTAAGGTTTCAAAACAACAGTTGAAAGCCTGAGTATGAATTTAAATAAGTAAGCCAGCTATGATATGTCAACAATTTTCCGCGTAATAGACTACAAGTTACTGCTTTTTGGCAAAGGATGCACACCATCAGCACTGTGATCATGAGATTTCTTTAACTATTGTTCTCTTACTGGACTTTCTATGTGTATAACACACTTAAGTCATAGACAAAATTGACTTGATCTTTGGTAGGTGAGTGGCATAGCTGTGTGGGTTAACATTGCTTCCCAGCAATCAGACGATTCTCAGTGGGAGGCTGAAATACCTGACAGTTTTTCTGATGACGTGATGGCTACTGATTAAAGCAGCTTCACCTTAACATTGTCTGAGAGTTCAGGTGGCAGATGAAGCTAGAAATGGGCAGGCTACCAACAAGCCCTCATGACAAATCTAGTGACAAGAAGCAACATGGGAATTGCTAAATTAGCTCACTGGCTGCTTCCTGTTACAAATCCTAATTTTAGAAAATCTTTGCTGAGCAATTATTAGATGTGGAGGAAGTCTGCAAGCCGATTAGAGTGGGAGCATGGATGCTAGTAAACTGTGTCTTCCAGCTAGCCCTTATTAGCAAGGGTCCTTTTTTTGGAGGCAAGTAACCAGTGTAGAGGCAATGGGAGCTTTATCTTCAGCTGTGATGACTCTTCACAGTTCTTCATAAAGTTGGTAGGAAGGGGAGATCATACTGGAAACAAAGGCTGTAGAAGTCTCAAGCTGAGCATCCCTGAGCCATGAAAAATGCTGAAATAAAAAAGAAAAATAGGGGTCTTGGTACTTAATGTTTCCCCACTACAAAATACGGTCATTTTTCATCTGATAGTGAGCTTGAGATCTTATTTATTTGTATAGCAGTTCTGAGAATTTAGGTTTAAAGTTTTCCGTGTTCAAAGTGACGCTTCTTATTGCTAGTCTGTTTGTAACTTTTTGTGTCTTTTTCTTTCTGCATAATAGTTAAAAAGTAATCTTGTTTTTCCTCACACCTTGAGATACAGTGTGAACATTGAGCGTCAACAGCTGGGTACAAACAGTCGTGGTATAATTACAACATTTGCAATTCTACTGATGGAATTATTGAGAGGATGCTATTAATGCTTTGTAAGTGTAGGTTTGGGGTGGCTTCTTAATGCAATGGTACAGTAATTGCTTCCATCCAAAGAAAAAAAAGGTGTAGGGGGAGCAATAAGGGAACAATGCAACTACTTTAGCATGGCTTTTTACTTCCCATAAAACACATTTTAATGTAGTACATTTCAATTATGATAATTGCCCTTTATTCATTCTGTTCTAGGCAATGGTGTTTGTAGCTGTGGAAACTGTGAGTGCTGGGAAGGATGGAATGGCAACGCTTGTGAAATCTGGCTGGGGAGAGAATACCCTTAACAAAAGACATCAAAGACTGAAAGGTTTTTTGTTTGTTGGTTGGTTTTTTGTTTGTTTGTGGATTTTTTTTTTCCTCTTGGTTGTGTTTTGTTTTTTTCTGCAAACTCCTGGAACTTTTAATTTCAGAAATATTCAGTGTGTAGGTGTGGCTGTGCATTCACACACGTGTACATGGGTGTAAATATTCCGGAACACTCATTTGGAGACCTGCTACTTGAAGAAATGCATGACAAAATTAAAGAAAAAAATTTAAATATGCCTTGGTAGCAGACCAGTCCAGTTTCTAAAAGATGAAGACCCAAAATGTTTGAAGAGACCCTTGTCCACAAGAGAACTTCTTAGATTTTGTGGCTAATGTGTCAGTAAGTTGGTTATCTAGTCTACATACTAGGATACTTTCAAATAAATAACATATAGGAGTATAAGGAATGAAGCTAATGAATGATATGTATAATTATAAATGTATGATTAGCTGAGTATGTATCCTGCAATTCATATGTACTTTTATCATACTGTTCTATGCATGTACAGTTGCCTAGTCCTCTTAAAAGTAAAGCAAATGAAAATTTGTTATACCAATAACTTTTAGGTTGACAATTCAGTATGCTATTAGAAATCACTGTTTGGAACAGATTGCACTGTCACACATGGTATTCATTGAATTTAACTGCTTTGTAGAAGTGGGAAGCCTGAAGGTCAGCTGAAAAATCATCTATGCTATGCAGTAGCCTGGTCTTGGCCAAAGATGTTCAGACAATGGCAACAACGTAATGAAAGTTTTAATACAGTAAATACAAACAAAGCAGTGCTATGAACAAAAATTTTATTTTTATTTTCCAATGGTGAAATGCTGCTCAGTGTGAAATTCACATTGAGTTATGAACGATGCACAACTATTGGGACTTCCCTAACTTATTTACATATGAGTCTGTTTGGTTTATACATGTAGATTTGGCAGCCCTTGAATTCTTTAGAGCAAAAAAAAAAAGAAAAGATACATACATTTTAGTTTCAAAAGTGTTTACATTTTGTGAAACCATGATTGAGTGAGAAATTGCTTAAATGGTTGGAAAATATGTTGTTTTAATACCAAACTGTTACATTGTGGCTTAGGTGCCAAGGTCCTCATTTTTGAAGAGGTACTTGACTCAGAAATAAGGGAACTATTTACCAACCAGAAAAGGTATCTCCATTTTTAGTCTAGAAATTAATTTTCTTTTAGAAAGGACAATTTTGAAACAGGTGAATACAATGGTACATAACATGTAACAGAATTCAGAAAAATTAGATTAATTTAATCACTTTTATTATCCCCCCCTTCCCATGTAGCTTGCTCTTTCACTTACCCAAAGTTTTACCTTAACCTAGAGTCTTTTTTTTCTAAAAACAAAGCTTGTGAAAACCATGTTCTCAGGGAGCATAATCACCAAATGTTCACGCATAACTTCTATATAAGTTGTGCAGATAAATAATGAGACATACATCCCAAAGCTGCTAGCTGCTCTCTTTCTAGATAACCAAACTAACAGGCAGAGCTCTAAACTGTATTGATACAGTATAAAGAGTCTTCAAAGTAAAATTAATCTTGAAATTATAGTTTAGATTTTTTACATATAACCCTCAAACCCTACAAAGCTTAACAGGAATATTCTTGAATTTTAACATGTCTGGAGAATACAGATTGTTGGGTTTATTTTTATTTATGAATACTGCTGATCTGGATCAGTTTAGAATGTGTTTTTTCACCTACACGTTCTGCTGAATTGGAGTGTAAACAATGAAAGATACATTTTCCTTGATTTCCTTTGTGTTTAGTACTGTAATAAGAAAATACTAGATAATCTAAACCCTTACCTAGGTTCAGTACATGCTTTTGACTTGTTTCATGGCATGACAGGCAGATTTATATATACTGTAGATCAGCTGTGGTACTCAAGGTACTTGTATTCATAGACAAAAGAAAGATTCATAGACAAAAGAAAGATTCTTTAGAGGGTTGTAATGTCTTATTTGATGCATTTTACTTTGTAACTTACTTCCATTTTAAATTTATGTACTTAAAGAATGTAAGATTATTCTCATTTGTAGTTAAGAGTTTTAAAAAAAACCTCAATCAACTCCAACATTTTGGCTACAGCATGGATTACATAGCCATACCATTTATCCAAGTTTGTTAAGGTACATATGGAAAAATATTACAATATTCTAAGACAGCTACTGTACTTCATGAAAATGTATTATCAAACAGAATGGTGCTATTGCTATGAACCTCAAAGTAGTAACTAAAACTACTAAAAATATAATGGATACATAAATTCCTTTCCAGCTTTTATTCTGTTTCTTATTAATGGTGCTTGAACATTTCCCCTGCTTTTCATGCTGAGGTAACTGGTGATGTAACTCCCAGCTGATCTGCTTTGTGGCTCATTTCCTCACTAGAAAAGTGAGATTGGAAGGAAAAAGATTGTATTCTACATGTGTGAAAATAATAGCTGTATTAGTAAATTGTGATGTTACACTTCATTCCCTGTGACAGGAATTCCAGATACATAAACTGTAAAAAGCAGGAAGAGGCATAAGGGAGTGAAATATACTGCTTGATTCTTCCTTGCCCATTGACTGTAAAAACTTGCTTTTAGACCTGGGTCAAAAGGCATTTCAAGGTGGCAAGAACAAACTGGATAAATGAGGATATTGTACTGATAAACCTTATAAAGAAAAGATGCTAGAGCCTTGCTTTCTTCTTATGAGGGAAAGAACACAATCCAGAAGGATGCTGAGTGCTTGTACAATAGGCTTGCAGGATTATGCCCATTGTATATAACGTATATGTAATACCACTGGTAAGCTTGTGATCACAAGTACCTTAATAATTTATCAAAGCAAATCAGTCCATAGCTGGTTTATAGGCAATATTACAGATATGTTATTTAAAACAGGCATAATCCCTGGACATACTCTCTTTTAGAAGCAGACAGATGAACATTTAATCATGTACCTGCTCTGACATTTGTGATGCTCTGCCCTTGCTTCTTTACAGAATGACATCTCACTTTGTAGCTATATGATACAGCTAAATGATATTGGGATGAAGAAAGCTAAGTTGACTATTTCTATGACTAGGTAATAGAACAAAAATGTTATTACACCTTTAAAAATGTCATAGCATTTGCATTAGTCATCACAAAACCTCCCCTGTTATTAGACATTTTAAAATGCATTGCACAGACTATGAGTTTATCTAAAGGGATATTTAAAAGAAAGATAACCTCCTTACTTAGTCTTATTTTACCTGCATTGCCATTTGAATGGGAGTTTCTTCTTATACCAATAAACGGATCAGCAAGACACACTTTTAATGCATGGACCAAACTGCCTGTTTCATACCTCAGTGCGTACAGTGGTTTTAAAACAAGAGAAAAAGTTTCCCTATATATATATATATATATAATTCAGAGTTCTTAGTGTTGTTTCAGATATATACCATAGTCAAAGTGCATTGCTTTATATATGGGGGGGAGGGGTTTTGTTAAGAACCAACCTGACTCTACACAAGTTAATGAAAATGACAGTATATTAAAAATTGAGTGTGACTAAAAACCCAGAAAATTAAGCAAAAGCTGCACTGTGTGAACTACAAAGCACTTAAAAGCTATAGACACCTTTCTATAGGCTCTATCATGTGAGCAATATCATAAGGGTTCTTGTGTATTTATAAAATTTTTGAAGTACAACAGAACGGTGCTTTGTTGAAGTAGTTCATATCTACTTAAAACTGGATTTCTAAAACTGTGCAGATGTGACTGGTAACTGTAGCTGAATTACAGCTTAAAAAAAAAACCAAAACGAAAGAGATAATGACTGTGCAGTTTTAACATATGAAATGTAAAATGAGGCTGGATTACTGTGCAAACAGTCTCTCAGAGATTAGATAAAACCTAGAAGAACAAAATACAAAGTAAGCATGCAAAAGATCTGTAACACTGCAGATTCACAGACATCTGGACATGGAAGTACAAAAAACCCAATCTGTAAATACAAATTGATTCCATCAGGTTTACTGTACAGTACTTTAGTAGTAACAGACAATTGAAAACACCTTTCACTTAACAGAAAAATTAATTTTAGAGGGAAGAAAATGGTGAAGTCTCATCCTGGAGAACAGCAAGAGAGGTATTATATTAAGGAGCTAAAATTTTCTTTGGCATGGTAAAAGGGGAGAACTGAGTTTGCCAACCTATTTACATGAAGTTTCACCATCCTGTGGCCAGTGCAATGATGTTTTGCACAGTCTACTTCTTACATAAGCTTTTTTGTTGTTTTCTGGTATGCCTTCATATAAATGTTTTATTCATCATGTTGAATCTGTGTATACAACAAATAAGAATAAACACAAACTGTACAATGCAGACCAACTCTTTGCATATATGTATGTAAATTTAGTAATACAGACCAACAGTTCTTCAATAGACACAATCTACTACATGCAGTTCATCCTTGCCATCCTCTTCCCATGCAACAGATGAGACAAAAGACAAAATTAAAGGGAGGAAACAAAGCACAAAGACCCCTTTGCTAACTTTAAACAGATTGTAGAAAAAATGTTTTTTAGGACATCTACTCATTGGATTAAACTCACATGGATTTAGCCCACAGAAAAAAAGAGAAAATAACTTTAAAAAATGATATATTTCCAGTAGGTACTAATTGCTTGCAGAAATTAAATTTGGTCTTAATTATAGCCCCTGAAACTGGTTCACAGATTACTCAGGATCAAAAGTTAAATGTTGAAAACTATACTTATGTAGTATCAGGCCATGAACCAGAACCTCCTTGCATGGCTCAGACAGATCTCCAGCCTTGTCTCTCCCCAGGCTTTTACACTGGGATAGTAAAAAGTCGGCTGGATGGGACATGAACATATGTATTCCCCCCTCATGAACACAGATGAAATCCAGGTGAAAGAGAAAGAGAATGTAGCCTTCAGCTGTATTGTCTTACTCAAAATATTTTGAGTAACTGTTATAATTGTAGGAGAGCCTGGAGCCTCCTCTTGGACTCAGCAGACTAGTACAACATCAAGGCCACTGCCTCTCATGGGTCCTCCAGATGCAGAGCAAGTCCTCAGCTCACCATGTGAGTTGCTTTGGTTTTGTTTTCTCTGGGATGGTGCAAAAATCCCACTGGGCCAGATGGTGTGAGAAGGGTTTTTAATAGTGTTGTTTTCCTCACGCACACGTTTAGTTTAGTGCTAGCAGTCAAGGGCACAGTCCAAGTCAAAGTTTCTTTGCATTTTTATCACAGTATTAGAGTATTGTATTTTTTTCTCTAGATGGATAGTGGGCTTCATGCTTAACTCATTCCCTCCCTAGAAAGACCCAACATAGCGTTAGCTTGCTGTTCTCATAATACATATATAAACAAGGAAGTCTGGCCTACAAAAAAAAAAGTTTCTCTAGGATTTAGCAGCTTTACAACAGCCTCCTTGAAGAGTGAGCGAAATGTTGCTTATAAAAACAGAAGACTTGAAAACTAGCATGAAGAGTTCCCTCAGACTGAATCAGTAGTTCAGCCAGGCAGACAAGGAGTGTGAAATAATCAGCAGTCTCTGTTAGGGACTTCAGCAGAAAGATGTGATAAAACAAATTGCCAGAAACACAATGCTAAAAAAGGAATGGATCATTT